>CM061920.1:237940109-238103505 GCA_031002005.1 Vandiemenella viatica | reverse complement strand
CTTCAAACTTGCACATGATATATGCTTCGTTGACAAAAAAAAACCGAATATCGTATTTTGATTTCGATTTCCCGTTTTCTACGTATAACGGACTAATGGTAGAAGGGCTGCTCGCTTAAAGCGTTGCCCAGGTGCGCCCAACCGTTTAGAATTAAGAACACACTGAAACGATCTTGGGGGAGGCTTCTTAAAATTATATTCTAGGGGGTCGATTTTTTTCTACCTCTACGTGTGGTACATTGTGTTTAGATCTCGTCAAGCAGAGGACTAACATATATATTTTTTTTTCCAGTAAAGAATACCGTGACTGGAAGTCAAATTAGTCAATTTTGGATCGGGTCTGTTTCCAAAAACAGATTATCATCCAGGAACTATTTTTCTTCCCCCTGTATTCACTATGTCCTGTATTTAAACACAAATCCTAAAAACGTATCAAATATTATATATCATGTATCAAATATTTTCCCAAAATAAGCATACGTATTATAACAGAAGGCATTATCGTACATGGATAATTGCTACGAACCAATCTTCAGATTGATAACTGAAAGAAGAAGCATACGTTTTTACAATGCAATGCCAAAATTCATAGAACAAGAAGATGCAAGTATCCAGAGCACGGAAGAAACGTATAGATGTATCGTGCAGTGTTCGGGCTTTCATTTGTACTCTCGTGTGTAGTGTGAAAGATTTTTTAACGTGATTGTGGTCGCACCACATGGATTAACAGACTTCGAACGCGGAATAGCAGTTGGCGCTGGACGTATAGAACGTTCAATTACAGAAACTGTTACTGAATTCAATATTTTTTTAAATTAAATTTTATTTATTACCAAACGTCACAAAAAATTACATAAACCACATAATTTCTTTCTTGAATAATGCTACACAATTAAATTATATACTTTCGTGTCTCAGCTAAGATTCACACACTCCAGTTATTTTCTTCCTTTGCTCGATTCTTTTCTTCACTGCCAGATGGAGCGCACATTTGATGTACGTTGCAAGCAATATTTGGCGCCAAATACGGTCAAAAGCACATAATGGCATTGTTGTCGCTTCAGTTTACTGTGTGTGGCGTCGCCGACAGTGTTAAAGAGTTTGCCATGAATATGTAATTTCCGGCATTAATTCCCCCAATGAACAACGCAGTGGCAGACCACGTCTACTAAAAGTGGAATCAGTGTTGGCAGACAAGCAATGGGATAAAGCAGCAGAAGATCAACGCGAGTGCCTCTACTAACGAAAGGCCATCGCCTCCAGCGCCTCTCCTGTGCTCGTTAAAATATCAATTGGACCCTAAATGACTGGAAAAAAGGTTGCATCGTCAGATGAGTCACATTTCCAGTTGATAAGAGCTGATGGTAGGATTCGAGTGTGGCGCAGAGGCAGTGGACCCAGGTTGTCAGGAAGGCACTATGCAAAATGGTGGTGCCTCCTTCACGACATCGGTTGTGTTTACATAGCACGGACCAGGGCTGTTGGTCATACTGAACTGACCATTGACTGAAAATTGTTATGTTCAGTTACTTGGAGTCACTCATCGCTTTCATGTTCCCAAACAACGATGGAATTTTACAGGATGGCAATACGCTATGTCACCGGGCCAAAATCATTGGAGAAACATTCTGGACAATTTCTGAAAATGATCGCTAGACATGAATGTAATCTAACATATCTCGGACATGATCGGTAGATCAGGTCACATACAAGGTACTGCACTTACAACACTTTCGCTATTGTGGACGGCTGTACGGGAAGAATGACTGAATATTTCTTCAGAGAACAACCGACAACTTGTTGAGTCAATGTCACTTCGGATTGCTACACTTCGTCGGGATAAAGGTCACACACGATATAAAGAAGTAGCCCATAACTTTTTGTTCAGCGTATTTTGAGGTTACTTCAACAAATACAAATAAATTTATTTTAAAATACTCAAAAGGCAGAGTGCATCCCCTTCTAAGTGCTTCTAATAAATTCGATTATAATTGAACGATAGCATCAGCAGCTCTCGTGATAACATGACGCGGCGTATGAGAGCCTTGGAGTGGAGTCCGATACCTAACCAGTGAAGGGTTCAAGCATTGATTTTTGTGCCAAGTGACTGCCGTCGAACCTGTCACATACCAGTTTTTTTTTTTTTTTTTTTTTTTTTTTTTTAAAACTGCTTAACGTCTCTCAACAGCGAGGGATGTGCAGTTACAGTATAGAAACCTAAGTACGCTAGACTCGACTCGCACTTGCCCGTATTCTCTCTCTTTCTCTACGTCTTCAAAGGTATTTTTACTTTTATAAAGAAATATGCTGGAAATAAATTAAAAGATCATTATCAATGTTTCCAAGCAAAGCAAGTATCAACTTTTGTTTTTAACTTTTCAATTTAAAAACTAAACTTACTTATAAACTCATTTGAGCAGGACACTTTGTGGAGTTGGTAAGGAAAGTTTTAAAGTCTTGCATTTGTTATAGAGAGTAATTATAATGACTGAATCCAACAGTGGATTATGCTTTATGTGAACGGGTACCGAGGTAAATTATTCAGCACCTCTTCTGAAAATTTTGTTCTACCCCCTGACTCCTTTATGGCAACAATTAAGCGCTATTATAAAGTCAAGGTCATTTCTGCTTATCCACATATGTATATTCCTAATTCTTCTCCTAATAACCATCCAGGCTTCATTGCCAATATATGCCCATACATGCAACGCACCATCCGCCACACACTTTAAGTGAATTGTTGAGTAGCGATAATAATAATACATTATCCTAGCATTTTCTTCCAGTTCCTTTGACATATTAACTACTGATTGGGCTCTATGGTAATTTCCACAAATTAATCTAATTGCCCTGCTTTGTATTCCATACTGAAGTTCCCACCATACAGAAAACAGCGTCAGACCAAAATTTTGCAAGTTCCCACGTTTCCCTGGTACAGTACATACTCAGGTCTAGTTCCATGCAGTAATACAGAAAAGTGACTTTAGAATTTCCTGTAGAGCTGGAATAATATTTTAAATCCAAGTGTTATGGTAGAGTAGAGACTGATTTTTCACTGCGCTATAATAAATATCCTGGAATTAGGTGACAAAAAATTATTGAGCTCGTGAAAGTTCTTTTCTTTACAAGATCATGGGACATTCTGTTTTCAATTTAATTAATAAAATGTGAGTAAAATATTAGACTCTTATCATATCGAAACACTTTTTTATTCTGCATGTTGGAAAACAGATCTTGCTTTGATAGTACATTTAATAGTGGATTAGGCAATTACTATCTGAATTTTTATTTTATTTTAATGGCGTCTGCAGGAGAAGAAAATGTAGTCTACATCTCCAAAGCTCCCACCGTCGCACTCGCATATTGGGGAACTGATAATGTTGAAACTTCAATCTAGAGACGAATGTTGATATTCTCCTTGAAACTAAGGCACTGCAGTGCCAATGCAAACGTGGAATCTTGGGAGGCATCTGTCTATAATGTCTGCCCGTATGTAAAACCTTTTGTTCCCCACTGCGTGTTCCATTTAGGGGAATCAGATCAGTAAAAGGGATGTTTTTAATGTTCTCTCCATTAAGTGACGCTACCTTGGCCAATCGATCAGATAATTCGTTTCCTTCTATTCCAGCAATCCCTTTTGACAAAATGAGTATTACTTTCAAGCACTTCTCTCTGTCTTGCTACCCAATGAAGAGCTCGTATCCCAACCAGCTCTTTCCATTGTCTGTTGTGAGATTGGGCAGTCTCAATAGTGCGGATCTAGAATCAGATATGATAACTAACCTGTTTGTATGCAACTGTAAACCGTAATCTAACGCTTTCTTGAAGTTCTTCCTTGTAAACTAACACTTCTTACACGAAGCGGGATCGGCCCCGCTTGTCATTCGCAATATACACGAAAGCACAGCTCACCGAGTTTTCGGACTTGGAGCCATCAGTGTATAAGCATATAGGATTTCCTGGAAGGTTTGCAGTGAATTCGTTTAAAATCAACTCATTATCAATACCTTCCCCCATAAATTTTATGTCTAGAATGATATTCGGCTTAGCATTCAATATTTTGAACGAATATAGTGAAATGAGACGAGACCTATAAGTTATGTTACTGTATTCTTTTACGTCCATAAAGGCAGAGATTAGAGGAGGGAGTATCCTCTTTCTCCGTCCCGACTATTCTGTTTCTAGCGAAGATATTTTAGCGATGAGCTGATTATCTTTTATTTAGAGTACGGTAGCTTAAGGATAAACTTACGCTTAAGAAATGACCAACGTATATCGAGGGGATGTCCTAAGCATTCCACTAGCAGAGCATTTGTCGGGGTGAATGTCATGGCATCAGTACATAATCTATCTGTTTTACTTAGTGATTATTTAGAAGCAGATCCGAAACACTGTAGTGGGTGCCTTGGTGGGCAAACTACGTTACAATTATCTATCATACCTTTATGATTAATAATTGTGGATTTTTAATTTTTATGAAGGAGTGAAAATTTATTAATTTTTGCAAGAATCTCGACGTTAGTTGGAATTTAGGAAAAATTGTCACAATATGACATTTATTTTCTTATCACTGGCGATTACAAGTCTGAGCGAATTTACCGTTAACATGAACACAAATTGGCAAAATCATTAAAAGCAACGCTCAAAGTTACAATTAGCCGTCATGAGCAAGCAAACAATTGTATATTTACTTTTAAATATATCTCAGAATCAAAATGCAAGAAATAATGACAATTGGAAACAATAAAAAATACAAGTTATGACGACCTCAGACAAAGGTATCATAATACTGTGACGTCACAGTTAACAAGGAAAATCATGGGCGCCAGAATGAACAATATATCATTCGAAAATAACTAGTTCTGGCAAATTAAGCCGCTAGCTCAGGGGTTTTTACAATTGCAAAGTGAGAACATGGACCTATCCTCTCAAAGTCGCTTACGGGTTCTGTTTCACGGAATGCACAATCATATGGCTTGGTCGTAATAAGTTACCATTGTAGTCCTGCGTCTGATGTCTGCGGTGACTGTAGCGGACCCACGATATGTGAGATTATCTCACAAGTCGGCTATAGGCATCTCTGGTCTGACAATGCGCATCATCGCATTACCGGCTGTGTTGCTGTGATAAGCTTGCTCCAGCAAGGCAAGCTGGCAGCCAGAAATCGTACAGCGGCAGTTGGCGAGAGAAGCCAACTTTCCAAGTCCACCTCAGACTAGACTCGCATAGCTTGGACTCGAAGATCGAAGTGAAGCTCGTCGCTCTTCTCTCCCACGAGGAAACTTCTCGCTCCGCCCATTTGTAGTCTCGAAGCTCACATATAACAAAAATTCCCAGGATTTTAAGTTATACGCTCATTTGGATTGGATCTTCAGGTCGGAACCTAATGTCACGTGATATCCCCGATGTGTGATTTGGCCAGAGTATCTAACAGAGGTCGGACATATTCGGCTACGTTTGGGGACGACTCTGTGTTCTGGCGGCAGGCATTTCCCGTCCGGTGAGTAACCTTGTTGACCGCCTATCCCTAGGGAGCAGAGTGTGTGGGCCGGCAAACCCCAAATCCGCGACTTCTTGTCGCCAAGGTTCGGGAACACCAGATTAGCTTCAAGCCTACATAGCTCAATAATTCTTTAATATTCGCTTTACCAAGATACACTGTATGTTCACCATTTCATTACAGTCCTCACTTGGAATCTTGCGTACTTTATAAAATTACAACAAAAATCTATTTAGGTGGTCGCCCAAGATTTATGTAAATTACTTAACATTATGACATATACAATAAAAATGCACCTTGTAACGTGGCGACAGCGCGTCATGTTACAACACATATTACCATAGTCAAAGTGTGGTAAAGTATGTGATTTTGACATCTGACCTTTGAGCCCCAAGATTTTCCGGTCACTGCTCGAATGATGTTAATTGCTGCTCTAGAGTATGTTCTGGATGTGTCCTGACCATCAGATTTGTTTTTGATGTAAATTTTTTGGTGAGTCTAGAAGTAATGTTCATCGAATTGCTGAATGAAAAAGAAAACAATCGATTTTTTTTATCGACATTGAGTTTTGAGTCGGGAAAAATATCCTGTAATTGTCTGTTTTAAACTAACAGTAAGTCGCATCGAGAGAGAGGAAGAAAGAAACGATTCCATTAACAAGCTTTCAGTGAGCGGAAAACGGTCAGTTTTGTGAGTCCTTCCCTTGTTCTACTCACTTTGTAAGCGTCTCCAGCGCTATTAAAAATATGCCGTGGCATTATAATTGTTTCTCTTCCTAAAACACCCGTTTAAGGAAAGTTTTATTACAAAAAGTTGTATGTCTGTGAATGCCAAATTCATAATCACGCCCTCATCCGGCTGTTTCTTGACAACCAGAGAACGTTTGAAAATAATCCATCAATATTTTCCTTTGAGAGACCATAGCTTCATACCCTGTAATCGAAATTTTGCACATGTAAGGAGCATTGATCACAGGATGGAATGTAATAGGTATGATCAACTTATCAACAGGGCTCGATAAACTGAAAATTGGTTCATGATTTATCGAGTATGAAATGACTAAATTCTTTACTTGAAGCAATGCCGATCCAACCGCAATGGTGATGAACAGTGACAATAATTTTTCTGTAAGTACAGACACTTTAGCTACAAAGTTTGCTGGTTCAAAAAGGTTTATGGAGGCAAGTAATTATATTGGTGGCCTTTTTAAAGATTCTTTGAGAATGCTTAAAGTTAACGGAAGCTTGCCACAGTTAAAGTTAACGTGATAAACTTGCCGAACCTCCGTATATTTCTGTTGAATATAAACCGATTATACAACAATATGTTTAGTCCCGCTGACGATCACTGCAGGCATGAGTGATAATGAAGATTAACCTTTTTTTTCATGACAACTATTACTTCACTTTAATACTGTTTCAAGCCAACAATCTCTTCACAAAAAATATCATGTTTTTTTTATCCTCACTAACGTTTTTTTATGTGTATTTTAATGTTTACGAACAATATATGTGAAGCATATGTGTCAATAGCAACCTGGTGGTGAAAGGAAACTTTTTTCTTTTTTTTTTCTTTTTTTTTTTCTTTTGCCTTCTTTCCTTCATATCTGATTTTTTTTTCTTTCACTGAAATTCACATCATAAATATGTCTTAACATGGGGCAGGAAATACCCTTTTCTTCTGAAATGTTTCTGTTGCTGTGTATATTCTTAGCCACAATGATCTATTTTCATTTAGCAACTACAACAATAGACAACATAAGCACTTTAACATAGTATGTTCAATGGGTAATACAAAGGTACACAGTAACTATCTAATTTTTAAATTAACTGCAGTGCCAATTTACTTAGGCACCTTTAACTTATTTTGATTGTGATGAAGCGCACACCCTGGTGGAAATTATCCTGCACAGGCAATTTTACCCTTTCTTGTACCCACGTACTTTTGCCCACTACAAACGTTAAATTCCTTCAGCATTTGGTACATTGTTCTTCATTTCCCTTTGTAATTTGTGCCATTCCCTAATCCCCTTCCCTAAAAAATAACATTTTCAGCACCATTGTGCCCAACATAGAATTCCAGCTTGTAATCTTGGTCATCTTTTTCACTTTTGCTTCTGTTGATACTGCATTTAGTATGATAACTTTTTGCTACCTGCTTTTTAAGAATTATTATAATTTCGGACTTCACCATCTAAAAATAAAAAAAAAAAAAAATCCCACTCCCTTATGCCTGAAATGGAGTGCCAGCGTGTGATCTCCTTCCATGCACTACTCTTAAATTTTCCATCAGTATTTTTTCCAAACCTCATTACCAACACACACCCAGTACACTCTTCACCCTCCTCCTCGACTTCCAAAGAATCGCATTCAAGCTCCTTGTCATGTCAGTTACGGATTGTGTCAGGGCCGCATTTAGGCTCTGTGGGCCCCTATTCGAAATTCGACATAAAAAATTTATGGGCGAACTTTTTTTAGCTGCCCAGACGAGGGTTGTGGGTGGTGAGGGGCCCCTCTTTGTGGTGCGGGCCCCCCTTTGTGGTGCGGGCCCCTAGGCTACAGTCTATGTAGCCTATGCTTAAATGCGGCCCTGGATTGAGTTCTGACTAAAGTTTTGTAACCAGTGTGTGAACGAAGGCTTCCATGACATTTTGCTGAAATACAGTCCTCGCAGGTTCTTCACCAGATGGTGTTGAAAAAAGATGAGCTTACGGCGGCAAATCCTGCCACCATTTTCCGGTCTGGTGTTTCCGCTATGACAATCAGAGCTGTTTTTATAGGTCATAATGACAGCATTTATTTATTATGAAGATTGCTGGTCCAAAACAATCAATGTTTCCAAAAATTCAAAACCAGATTAAATAATAAGCTAGTTACCATTGAGTCTATGGAATTAATGCCTACTGCTGACCCACTTTTTCTCCAGTTTTTGTTAAATAATAGTTAATGGTAAAATATTTTCCATTATTTCCCCACAATTGAATCAATAGTCATGGTATTAGTCCAGAAATCGCGAAAAAAGAGAATGCATTTGCATCTTTGTAAGTTATGTTAACACTGATGAATTACATTTATCTATTTATTAGTTCATTTTCAAAGCCTTTATGTATGAACTAATAAGCCCACTCTGCTACCTCCCCCCCCCCCTTTTAACTGACAAGCTAGTCTTAATGCCTGTGGGGATAACTGCTAAAAGTACCAGATCTCATTCCCAAACATCATATTTGCTCACTGGGTTCAATGGTAATCTACCTGCCACACGAATATTACAAGTTTTAGGGACTAGAATCTAGATATCTGCAGTGATTCTCCTCTTATGATGATTTAATGTTTTTTTGTGTTAGGTGGACTGGTTGACACATCACAGTCTCAACTGTGAATCTTCCTCCTACTGATCATCATCTCAGTAACCTGCTAGTGGAAACAGGTAGGACATTTATGACAGATGTGTGTACATTTATTTTTGTCTAACAACTTTCTTCTCTCCTTAGTTATCATAAATCATCACTAACTTGGTGAAAATACCTCCTTCCAAGCAAATTCTTCTCCAAATTTGCCTTTCTGTTTGAGATTCAGTCTTGGTTCCATTTTCTGATTCACTTTCAAGTAACTTCTCATACATTATTTTTTAATTTCACCCATTTGTTTTTAACTCTTAATTTCACATGCTTGAAAATTCGCTTACTTTCTTTCACAGAAAATATGTCTTGTGCATTTTCTGCTTAGTTCTGAAAGTAGCTCTCTTATTCCAAATTTGGAAATAAATTATTCTTTCATTTACTGATCTGCAATTCTAACTCTTTCCTTCCATCACTTTTAAGTTAGCTGAAGCTTCCATTTAATTTAGTCACAATGGAACATATGTTACTTAAAGATTGTAAGAATTTTTATTGTAAATCATTACAGCATAACGTCTCTACTTATCTGTTTTCACCTTTTGTCAATCTTAAATCCTTTTGGTGTTTAACTTTAATGTTCCCTTGTCTATTTATTCCAGATCCTGACTCCCTTACATAAAAACCCCAAAAAAACCACACATTCCCTCTCTCCTACACCTGAAATTAAGAGATAGTTTATGGTTGTCTTGCACTTTCTAATATCAGTGTAAGCTTCATCACCAATATGTGCCTCATACACCTCCTATTTAGCAACAACTCTCAACCCAGCTCCTGTCATATCATTTAGTGATTGTGTTCTGTTGTAGTATCCACAAACAAATCCAGCTGCCCTCCTTTTCACCCTCTCCAAGTCTTTTATACTACCTTACCAACCTAGGGCATTGGTCTCACTGAGATATTAAATCCAAGTTTCCTAACTTCCTGGTATATCCCCTCATCACCCTCTTCAGAAATTGCAGGATTTTTAAACTTCTTCCTACCACCCACCAAATGTGTTCTGCCAAGCTGAGTTTATAATCAGACATTAAAAAATATATTTATTCCACCTCCACTCACTAAATCCTTTTCTTCTCAAGCATGAGTTTGCATGTTATCGGTGTGCATTTTCCACTTTATTATTGCCACCACACTCAACAATCACAAAATCCATGCAGCAGTGTCTTATCTCCTGTATTACTCTTGCTCAGTCTGTTCAGAAATGACCACATTATCTGGGGGGAGGGAAACCAAGAGTACTGAGATTGACATTTTAAGTTCTTTATGGTCACACCCATGGAACTAATTATTTTTAATTTTAAATTAATTCAGTGTTTTTAGTAAACCTCTGTTGGCAATTTATTCCAATCCCTGACTCTATTACCTACAAAATAAAATATTCCTATTCTATTATGCCTGAAATCAAATGCCTACTTATGGGCATAGACAAGTCATTCCTTCCATGCACTACTTATTCTTCTACCAATATCTTTCAAAGCCTCATCATCATTATACTTCCGTCGTTCAGTGAACCCCAATCCAATCTCTTTTTCATAACAGTCACTGACTGTATTCTACTGACAAATCTAGCTACTCTCCTTTGATAACCAAAATATTCAAGTCTTTAAACCCCATTTTCTCGCTTTTCTGGTACAGTTCCATGTCACCCTCTCCAATGAATGATGAATTTTAGAATCTGTTCCTACCACCCACCCCATGTGTCAATGATTTATAAGTTCTTCTGTAACCCTCCTCCCCCCCCCCTCTCCATTTTTTCTAGTGAAAGACTGTTTTTAAGGATCTATATCTTCTGAGAGAAAAGTGGAAACGTTATATACTTACTCATTTATTTATCTGTAACATACCCATAATTTCTAAACCCTTTAACTTAGAAATTTGTACTTGTGCACAAATCAGTTTCTTACTAGTCCTAACATCATTGCATTCTGGGGTGGGGGGGGGGGGAACAGGAGGGCATAGGGGGGGGGACAAAATTTCCTTTAGATAATTAATTAATGATCATGGGTTTTAGGTAAAAGAGTACAATTTGATGATTCTCACATTTTTCTCTTTATTCAACAGTTTGTAGAATTAATGATCATGGGTTTTAGGTAAAAGAGTACAATTTGATGATTCTCACATTTTCTCTTTATTCAATAGTTTGTACTGAAAAAACATAAAAAATCAATTCCCTCTACCTTTATATTTAGAAACCATTGAATCCAAAATTATTTTAAAATTTACAGTCATGCCATAGCTTCCTAAAGTTTACAGGAAAACTACAGCTGCTTTTCTTGAGTTTACAGTTTTCCCTAAATAACTAAGTTAATCATCATTATTATTTTTTGAATGTTCCCACTTTCACAGTTCTGGCACATCCTTTTCCAAAGGCTGTGCTTATTTTGATTTCAAAGTTCCCTCACTACCATCTTGCTTGTCATAGTTTTGATGGGAGAACTGATGCATTGCCACCTGTCTATGAAACAAATAGCTTGTGTTCTATGTGTATTTTTGTTTGTGAAATGTATAGTATATGAATGCAGACTGGCGACTGTCATAGCATTTGCCTAACTGATTGCAGAAAAATGCATAAAAAACCATAATTAGAGCAGCTGGGATTTGAATCTAGAGCCGTGATACTTCCCTGATCTAGTGTAATAGCATATAAATGCAAGCAGTCACATTGGTGGGCAAGCTAAACTAGTAATTTTAACAAATTTGATAGTTCACCAGCAAATTTTTTCGATAATGAATCATATGTATAATTCACTAGAGATTTTCATGAATCAGATAGTAAATATGTCCTGAAAACATTTTCTTGCAAATTTTTATAATTTATCACAGCCCCAATATAATTTTTGACTGATTTTGTTGTTGTTGTGTGTTTGATTTTTATTTACCATTTGAAAGACAATTTCACAATACATTAAATTTTTAATTAAAATGGTAATTTTACAATTTATTTAATTTAATACACAGTCTGCATATGTAAATTTCATCAGGCTAGAGTAATTTGCTACTGACGATGGATTTTTTTTTGTGAATATCATTAAAGATCACATCTTCCAGTAGTAAGAAAAACAAGAAGAAATAAAGTTATGTGGAGAGTATGTAGTAGTTTGAGACATTGAAATGAAGTGATTTGATAAATCGGTTCAGACACACAAAGAAGATGGCACCAACTTGATTTCATAAACAGATGGTACAGAGGAAAGTGCTCTAGAGACAACTAGGAGAATATAGTGATAGAAGTGCTTCAGATAAATACATGAGGATGGAGAGCCTTAGTCAGTGCCTAGACCCGATAGACTTATACAAGCACTAAAACACACTCATATATTTTCTTTTTTAAAATTGTTTCATCTTCTGTATGATGAGTATATAATTGCATACATTATTTTTGGTTATGCTTGTTGTATTGCTTTCAGTGGTAATCACATAGCTGTGTCATATAGTTTCTAATGCCAATAGTGCAATGATAATCATGAAAAAATATAGAACCCTGAAAGATTATATTCTCTTTTCATGTATTAGTGTGCAATGAAATCCAAAGAAGTGCATTAAAGTATGAAAAATTTGATCTAATATGTTGTATATATACTAAGAAGTAATACTAAAAATAATGGTTTCTGATTTACTCTGTTTCTCCTGAAAAACTTTATAAATCTAAGAAAACAACATGAATTTTGGTTTTATATAATTGTACCACTCAGATGATTGTCTTTTACCAGTGTTCTTCTAACTACTGCAGCAACTCCACAAAGAAATGGACTGATTATTAGGTAACTTTAACTGACCTTAATTAATCTTATTTCATTATATAGAAATGTGAATATTGGTTTTACAAATTTTGTATTCCTTAACTAATACTGCTTTCTAAGGTTACCAAATAATATGTAGAAATATGCATCTTTGACTTAACAAATTTATATTCTATTAAAAATGCTGCTTCATATTGATTTTTTTGGCTTTACATCTTGTCGATGTTGAGATCATTAGAGGTGGGAAAGTATTGGTGGTAAAGAATCGAAATGATTTTGGCTACAGCCTTTTGAGGGAACCATTCCAGCTTTGCTTGGAGTGATTTTGCAAAACCATGGAAAACAGAAAAAAGGGTGACTTTGCAGTCCCAGTAATTATATATTTTCTTTTTTTAAAATTGTTTCATATTCTGTATGATGAGTATTTGTTGCAAAGTACATCAGCCATGAAACTGCTAACTAATGAAACGAAGTTGGAAATTCTGAGGTAGGAAACATGTTAAAATTTAACTGATAACTTATTTTTATTAATAAAATTATGACTGTACAGAAATATCATTATTAACTACATCATTAACTTATTGAAAGTATGATCTGATTTCTAACTGAACATTTTTTAATGGTTAAATATTACTGGATCTCAAAATTCATCAAACTTCTGGATATCATCATTTTATGTACAGTTGTATGTGATAACTTCATATACTTGAATTTGTTTAACAATCTAAAAGCCAGTTTATTAGAAGTAATAATAATTGATATCAACAAACATGTTTGATCACCATGCTTGATTAATTTACATGTTAGTTATGTTTTAAAGAAATCAATTTCTGTCAACTGATAATGTAGTTCATGAAGATAATTTGTTTACATCATATGAAATAATTGCCTATTTTGAATAAAAAATTAAATACAAATTCCAAATAAAGTGTATTCCCTGAATATGCTGATATGTCCACAGGCATTTTTCATCATACATTCACAGACAAAAACACTCAAATCTCTAGTATCAGCCAAAGTTTACCACTGCCCTCTGGCCAGAATCATAAAACACTGAAAGTCAAGGCAGTAAAATATCTTGAAACAAACAAGTAATCCAAATAAACAGAACTACTTGCAGTGTTGTTATTAACTGGTAAAAAGAAAATGAACTGTTTGTAATGCCACTCTGGATTGTAGTAGTTAAAAAAATCTCAAATTAATAATGTAACATAGCATTGTTCTCAGATGAGGGATTAAAGATTTAATGTCAATTTATCCAGCTATAGAACAAGTTAATATTGAAACAATTTTGGCTGCTGCTCCTGGAAATACACAAAATGTGATGTAAAATAGCTCATTCAGAAAATTGTGAGAGATTATTACATTTTTCTGGAAAGGATGTGTCTTAATTTTAAATGCATACTCATTTTGAAAAGAGACAGACATCTTTTACAAAGTAGCATGCATAAAATGTAGAATCTAAAAAAAATTAAATCCCTTTGCAGAAATACGTAATTGTGCTTGACATTTTACCAGCTAATTGTTTCCCCGATTCTTAATTTGTACTCCATCTGCTTCAGAACACTGGAAAGAAGAGTACTGGCTTATCATTCTAGAGTGCACACAACACATCACAGGAGCTATCTAAGCTGGGCAAGTTTCGCAGGGAAGAAATGTATGGTTTTTCTAGTAACTTAGTGAGTCACAAAGAAAAAGAAAAAATCACCAGTATGCCTTAATGCAATTAGAAAATTTTGCAGTAATTAGCGGCTTGTTCTATTTTTTTTAATAGATAGTTTTGTGTATATATGAAGAGAGAAGAAGCTTTTCATGGTAAGGAGTATGAAGGAATAAGGAAATTCCAGTGATGTTAACTGATAGTGGAGTCATCTAGAGTTCCATAAGGATTTCGCTAAACACCATGACGAAATTTCACATCTGCCCTTCTTTTTTCACATTCGTGTTCGTATTAATATTAATACCCTGTTCGGGATCAGAGACTATCAGAATAAATTACTCCTACGTTTGATTCGTCGTGTACATTGTCTCTTCATGATTCTTCCTTCCGAAGCCTTTATCAAAATAACTTTCCAGGTGCAAATCTTTGTAGGCAGCTAAAACAATAGTTTTCGGTAGTATTATTATGTATTATTTCTCTACCGAGATGCAAGACACAGTGTCCATTGTTCTGTTTACACCAGACAGCACTAAATTTTCTTCGGAAAGTAATAAGAGGTTGAAATTGCAGAGACGGTCGAAGTTGGTTGATGGGCGATAGCGGCGCCACGGTCGGCGGCGTGGCGTACTATTCATTCAACTGTGGTTCTTTTGCCAACCGTGATCACTGAACTTCACACACGAAGAAGGTCTCGAAGGAACAAGGACTGTCGTTCCACTTGAGTCCCTTGCCATCACGATTCCACAACTCGAGGCAATGTTCTTCCTCTCCGTTCTCGTAGCGGAAGTTGTTAGGCTCTCCCGTATTCCAATTGGTAAAAGTTACTGGTCGACCTGTGGCCATCCAGAAAAAGGTTCCCTCCTCTGCTTGGTCTGTACCAGACGTCCAGAAGTGTTCATTGCCGAGACCTGGAACATAACGTTAATCTAAAGTAGCACTGTGCACTCAATTAACCTTAACAGTTAACTACTACATGTACCATTTGTGATGTTAATAGGTATTTGTACAATGATGCGTTTAAACTTGATGATCGAAGATTGCAATTTATGAGCCAACATATTATTGGAACTTGACGTAATTATCGAGTATAATAATCATGAAAAGACCTCGAAAAAGACTCTCTACATGGCTCTTGTATAAAAAGATATAATAGCAACACACCATGAAGTAAATTAAACTGAAAAGTAATGGAAAATATTGAAGAATGCAAAGATGTGCCCAAGATGAAGAAGTAAAAGTGTTGTGCCGCTATTTTAAAATTATAAGAAATACAAAAAGCTGAAGAAAAATGACTGCAAAAGAAATATGAAGTAAAGAAATTAATGCCTGCATGCAGAGGAAATGTAGCGTGTAGCAAAATGATATTTTTTTTAAAGAACTTATGAGATACATTAAAATTGTGTTAATTCTAAATCTTCTTCTAATTAAAAATAAACATCAAGTAAACTGAAGACATGAAAAAAGAAAATGTATGACGCGACAGCTTGGAATCTAGATGTTTGTAATGAAGATATATGAATTTAAAAAAATAAAACCACCCTCTAATGTCAAGGGAGATAGTTAAGAGTTATTTCTAGCCATATCAATAATAATAATGATGTTTGAATATTATCAGTGTTAATTTTTATGAAAATTCACTGTAAAGTTTTTAAAAAGAAAACTTGTAAACTAATTATGTTAATCTTGTTCTGGCTGAAGGGTTTCGGTACCGACTAACAATAATGATTAAAAAAAAAAAAAAACACTTTGCGAGTTGTTTGTATGCGACGTCTGTCTCAAAAGTATCCGACCTTCTTTCATATCTTCGCTCCTAACAATTTTAGCGCCATATGCCAGGTATGAGTGTTAACAGTAACGCTTCACAAACTCCCTAGATGCTGCAGTTGTCACCAGAACACCTTAGTTCATGTGCAGCATGCGTTTGTTTAGAAAGTGTTATGTACTTCGTCGCATTTTGCTACCGTAAAAAAAATGACGGAAAGATCGTAGCAATGAATTTGCATTAAATTTTGCTTTAAAATCGAAAGTAGTTGAGCGGAGACCATCGAAATGATGAAAACGGCATTTGGGGACGACTGTATGAGCAAAACACAAATAAAAGAGTGGTATAAGCGGTTGAAAGATGGCCGCACATCTGTTGGTAGCAACCCACGCTCTGGGCTGCCTTCGACGACTAAAACACCGGATAATATTGACTTGCAGTCAATGAAGATCGTCGATTGACCGTGCGAAAACTAGAATGTGGTCTTGGAATACCGAAAACTATTCTTTGGAAGATTTTACCAGAAAATTTGCAAATGGTTCACGTGTGTGCGAAATTCATTACGAAATTGCTAATGGTGGAGCAGAAAAATATTCGCCTTGAAATCGCTCAGACAATTTGGAAATGCTCAATAATGATTAAAATCTGCTTAAAAATATTATAACTGGCGATGATCGTGGGTTTATGCTTATGATCCCAAAACAAAATGACAGTCTTTGCAGTGGAAGCTGTCGGAGCCACGACCGAAGAAAACGCGCCAAAGTCGGAACAATGTCAAGCCGTTGATGATTTTTTTTTAAAAAAATTATTATTATTATAAGGGTGTTGTTCACCACGAATATACTCCTAAAGATGATACGATCAACGAAGAATATTATCTTGAAGTTATGAAAAGGTTGCGTGACGCAATTAGAAGAAAACTGCATCTTCTTTGGTCAAGCGGTGACTGGCTTCTTCATCACGATAACGTGCCAGCTCATGTATTGAACCTCGTGCAGCAATATTAAGGCGCATTCCCACGATCCCTTGTAGGAGAGGCGAGACGGGACGGGACCTCATTAGCCGAAGTGTAGGGACGAGCGCGGGCCGCAGGTTAGTCCTAGCTTAACTTGGCGCCACCTCCGCACCACGTTACCTAGTGTCGTTTGGCGCAGAAGGGGTGCGCACCGCTGCTGCAAACGATGGCAACAGCGCACCGCTACACACGCCTGTGATCTTTACCGACTCAGAATGGGTAGCTGCGTCTCGTCTCCGCTAGCAGAGGCGGCCCTGTTCCCATGGCGTCCCGTCCCGTCCCGTCTCGTCTCGCCTCTCTTACAAGGGATCGTGGGAATGCGCCTTTAGACAAAGCGCAACGTCGACAATTCCGTCAGCCTCCGTACAGTCCGGACGTAGCTCCCCGCGATTTTTGGCTGTTCCAAGATTAAAAATGCCACTCAAAGGACACAGATTCGACGACAACGGAACACTCGCAACTGTTACGACGAACACTCTAAAGGCGATATTAAAAGTGGAAAGTGTATTCTTCAATCAAATGGGCACTACTTCGAAGGATGCCACCAACCAGATGACGCAAAATAATACCAGCGGGGAAATATGAAGGAAAGGCGTCAGATACTTCTGGAACAGACGTCGTACTTTATTGTTTTTAGTTCTAGCTGCTTTGTATAAGTCAGCAGCTAGCTGCTTCTCTGACTATAAACTACACGGACACTTATAGCTATGGAAGATTCAAGAACTTCGGTTATTACCATATCTCAGTTTTTTTCTTTATGTTATTGATGAAAAGTTGTGTAAAGGCAAATACATGTAGGAATTTTCTTTGGACATTACATATTTAAATTATTACTAAGGTTTCAGTGAAAAAGTGTTGTGTAATTTTAAACAACGCGATTGGTCTAGCTGAGATATCATTGAACTAAAATGTTCCATAGCGCTTTCAGAAACTATGATATTTTCTATAGTTGTGGTTACCGAAGTCCCGTATATGTTTCTCCAATTTGTCGTTCTCTTCTTGGCTGCTTATACTGGCAAGGTGCATCCCGTGGTATCGGCAGTACTGCGCCGCGCGATACCAGTTGGCCTGAAACAACAAACCACAATCAGAATGCATATACACTCTAACCATTACATATTAAAGCTGGCCGTATAGTCGACAGACAGAAGGCCATTAAAATAATAATAATAAAAAAAACCATTACATATGTAAATTCACAGTTCGTCTCTATCAAAGCCCTTGACGGATTTAGTCGTGGCTATATTATAGTAGTGATGAGTTTCCTGTTAAATTATCTCTTTCCAGGATTCCTTACCCAAAGGGATACAGACATCTATTCATAACCCTTGTTTTCCATATCAAAATTACTACTATAAATGAATGTAATTTTTCTCGGCGTTATTTATTTATAAACGTTTCTCGGGAAACAAACCGAGTAATATTGTTATTAATGCACAATATTTCGGCGACTTTAACCTCCGTCGCCATCTTCAGGTGCAGTTGCAAGTCTTGAAATCGAAACCATGTCCTTCTGTCAAACTATGTTCCGCCACTGCTGATTTGTCTTTTTGCCCCAGGCGAACATGTCGGGCGTGTTCCAAACAACACGCTCAAGGCTGACTTCAAGGCAGACTTCAAGACTTGCAACTGCACCTGAAGATGGCGACGGAGAATAAAGTCGCCGAAATATTGTGCATTAATAACAATATTACCCGGTTTGTTTCCCGAGAAACGTTTATAAAAAAAAAAAAAATTACTACTGTTAGTTATTACAGAACATCATTTTCTTAGTTTCATTCTCTGTATCAAACGCTCCATACGCTAGCTAAACACTATTTTAAAGGTTGCACACACGCGGGATAGTTGAAAGCAGTGAATATTTTGAATCTATTCCTTGGATACTGTAGATCCATCTATGTTCAGATTATTTTTTTTTAAAAAAAAGAGAATAAAAGAACTTGACTTCAATGCAGCATGTTATCAGAATGGCGATGAAAGATATAAATAACAAGGTTCCTGATCATCCCCTTGTTGAAGAAACGTACAGAGATGATGGAATATTGAACTGGCTTGTCATTAAATAACGGAAGTACCATAGAATGTGATAAGCATTGCTGATTTAACATGAATCTACAACGCAGTATATTTTTGTCTCCTCTGATATAATGATACCTTGAATGTCGACACAAATTAGTCTCACATCCCCACTCTAACCGTTTCAAAGCTCCTCACTTTTCGAAGGTTATACATACACTGCTTATTAGAATGAAGATTTTTGTAAAGATTCTCCGCAATTATAGTTAGTGGAACAGTGACTCAAAGGTTGTTTGGACTAGGAGAATCGTTGCAAACCAGAGACCTGCTAACGACGAGGTAGTATGCGAGAAGTCGACAGACCGGGTACCGCGATCGATCCTCATCACATCCGCCAACATTTCCAATTTGCTGACCGGAAATTGGCGCTTTGGCGACGGAAACTCGCGGCTCAAATCAAAGAAATCACCGGTGCAGTAGTGATATGACTAGCGGCTACAGATTGTGAACGGAGACGTTGCTAATAAGATAGGATGGTTTACCAATTGAAGCGAATTACTTATTTATTTTGGTGAAATAGTTGTAAATGATTGCCCTATTGAATACTGGTGCTAAAATAATTAAAGCCCTGAAAATTATTAAAATTAAGAAAAATGTACTAGAAGGGTTAGTACAGTGATATAGACAAAAATATAACCGGGAATTAAAAGCAAATAATTATAGTAAAATATTAATATTAAGATGTTTAGGATGGAAGAAAATAAATCTAATCACTTAGTAATATTAATATTTTTATAGTATTTACTATGGAACGGAATAAAAGAAATCCAATTTATTACTAATATTAAGATGTTTGGTATAATACTATGGAATTATAGTAGGCGTCTGTTTTCCTACATTTACAGACAATGGAATTTAAACCCAGGTATTATTTATATTCTTGTTGAAGAATGGTGAAGATACTCAGAAACTTACATATTTTCGAAATTAAATAATCTTTTTATATGGTAAATCATTCAACATAATGCAAATTCTTCAAAAACTGAAACAGATACATGCAAGTACATCTGACACAATTAAGTTTGGAGAGGATCGAGTTCTTACGGTTTCAGTTGCTCCTTCCCTCTATTTCCACCGCACACAAAGAAAAAAGATTTGTAATTAAGTTTCTCGAAGCAGCAAGGTAGTGGTCGTACATTCAATCATAATTTCGATTCAATGATTAGGACACTAGTTTTAATCGTAAGTGTTATTCCTTTCTGTTAAATTAATATTTTAAATGTGGTGAATCTTGTTCACTACTTTAAATAGATTTTACGTTGTCGTACTAGCCATAACATTATTATTATAAAAACATATTACTAGTATGGAGTATATTCAAACGATATTATTAATTTGTACTTTTTCTACTTGATTCGTTACATTATTTACAGAAGTACATTATAAATCTGCCTCTTTCACCAGCTAGTAAGTGATTTTGTCAAAAATATATAATATTCGATGGTTCGGGTATTCTCATTTGTTAGTTTTTACTTGGAGAGGGTCTCTGGGAGTCTGACGTTTCCAGAACATCGAGAAACTTCAGTGACTAGTGGCAGTAACAAACGTATCAAACTTTAATGATATTCGTAAGGCAGTGTATGTCAATAGTAACCACATTAATATAGTAATTTATTAGTGCCATCTCTCTTTAGCTTTCAGTATTTGGACTCAGAATTGTGCACTCTGGCCTCGCATTCGGGAGAACGGCGGTTCGAATCTCACTCCAGGCATCCAGATTTAGGTTTTCCATGGTTTCCCCAAATCACTTCAGGTGAATGTCGAGATGCTTCCTTCAAAAAGCCGTGGTAGAATTCCTTCCCGTTCCTTGTCCCCACTCCCATCCCGCCTATAATGACCTCGACGTCGACAAGGCGTAAAGTCATAAGTAAAAAAAAAAATCAGAAAAAATCAGAAATGTATAAAAATTGTGGTGAATGGATTTGAGATCTCATGAAATGAACGACATTAAAGCAACATTTTACAGGATATAATGGTATAACCCTACACAAAATAATTAAGCCAAATTACTACTGAGCACTATAGTTTCATACTGCCTCAACTTCTAACAGTAAAACTGAAATATAATTAAAGGCGGCTCAGTTCTACGGCATTGGTGTGCAAAATTCTAGCTCTTAGAAGCAATTCTTTATATTACTCGTAATGATAGTTAAAATTACAAAACTCCGCCAAATTTTTTTTTATGGCTTTCGGCAGCTGAGGCCATACAGCCAGCTCAATGTGATTATTATAGCCTCCAGTGTTTATATATTGTATCTTCTAAGTATGGACACTACAGGACGGATAGGACATTCACACAGACACACAACACTTAACATCCGTGCCGGCGGCCGGATTCGAAACGGCGACCTTCGGCACGCGGAGCTAGCACTCTAGCCCCTACGCTACCGAGGCCAGCCAAAATTGGGTGTTTTGTAGAATGGTGGTAGTATCACCATTTATGACCAGGGATGGAAACATGTCATTGTTAGTATAGTGCGCTTGGGGGGTTACAAGTAATCTCGCCAAGCTTTTACCTTCCTATATTATTAAAAATCCATGGTACCCCATTCAAAAGCAGTTTTTTATTAGAGTCTTTGGCGAACGACATCGAGCAAAGACTATTCCATTTCGATTCCTTTATCTATTACAGAACAAGGTAACCTTTGCCACTCATTTAACACCTCTCTAGCGACATCGATGTGGATGAACCATACACCAATAAACTAAATTAAGAAACGTACTATCTGAATTTTTAAAAATTATTTGGACTTCGCTGACATTCAGCTAGCTGTAACTATGTCAATGTATTCACAACGTTATCACCACCATTTTCGTCTCTAATTAATATACTCAGTAGTAAAGGATGACGCAACATTTCAAAACATTATAGCAAGGAATCTAATTGAACGCCAGTACATGGCCGTCCATTAGAAAGTCGATCAAAACCCTACTATTTCTCACTGCTATTTCACTTGCGTGGCTAATGTTTCATGCGCACAGCATTGGTTTAACACATCGTAAAAGTCCGCCAGTGGGACTACTGGAAGCTTGGTCGTGAGCTGAGATGGCACAGTGAGATAACGCAAGTGGAGCGAATTACCAAATAACAGGTTACGAGCTGTGAATGTGGCGTACTGATGCACTCCATGCAGGGAAAGTGGGGTGCATGAGATGTTTAAAGCAGTCATTTGCAGAGATGAAATCTTAACTCGTTTGTAGCATCACTGTTTCTTAACCCCCGTGGTAATTTATCTGTTCTATTCACTGGCACCAGATATTAGTCTTGTCTCGCTGTGTAACAGGAACATCAATCCACTTAGCATTCTCATTATTTCTTGTTCAATAAGCGCTACGTCTGTGAATTCAAAATAAACCAACAAGTAATCTATATTATATCGTAAAATTGTAGAAAATTTGTGTCTGAAGGCGAGATTTGTTTCAAAAAAAATCATTTAAATTTACATTTATAATGATAGAGGTTCCAAATCCGTTAATTTTAGAATTTGTATGTCTGTCTGCCCGCGCATTACGAAGAAAGTGATGGACAGTTTTCAACAAAACTGCACATAGTGGTAGTTTATGTCTTGGTTTAAACTATAGAATACTATTTATTTCGATGAGTTACTGATAAATTATCAATGATTAAGAATTCGAAACCTTAAATTTGGACCTTTATGCCTGTTGTATACCCATATAGCACAAACTAACAAAAAGGTTTTAACGAAACTGCTTATTTTATTGGTTAACGTACAGGATACTTTATATCCCAAGAAGTTGCATATCTTACTACGAATTGCACCCCTCCCCCCCCCCAAAAAAAAGAAGAAGCGCATTGAAAGTTTAGGTACATAATAATAAGTTACTTGCCAAAATATGGCAATATTAGCTTTTTACACGCGGTGATAATGTGTTTAAATCGTATTTAAGATTGGCTTTATGATTCAAGTAAGCATTTTATGTCATAGTTTATATTAATAAAAATAAAACAATCGTACGTACACGCGCCAGATCTGAACACTTGTAATATTAGTTACAGCGTTGTGAACAATACTCAAATGAGCTTTAAGGGAATTGAAAACGATAAAATCTTCCAAAGCAGTGGCTGTTTCAAAAAGTGACAGAAAAAATAGTGTACACAAACTCGTTTCGAAACATTTACATGCAACCTAATGTTATGCGTGAAAGAGAAAGAAACAGGTCTGCTTCTCTACGTTTTCCCACGCAGCCAACATTTCTTTGATAATTTACCGCTCAAATTTCACGTGGAGGATGTAACTGATACAACTAAGAGCTATGTATGAGTATTCGCGCTTAAATAAATTTAATAACTTATGTCATGCGAATTTCTCGAAAATGCTGCTTGTTTTCGTAACAGTCAGAAGATGACAGTAAACAGTAGGTTTTTATAATATTCTAAGTTTTTTTTTTATAGAGTTTTATACAATTTTTGACTGCTTGATGTCTCAGCAGTTTCTGTTTCTAACTCTTGTGGGCAAAAGTTATGAGTAACAAATTACTCTTCATTTCATTCATAAGGGAGCGTCCATAAACCATGTAGCTCCATTTTGGCCTCCTGTGAACCCCCTCTCCTCCCCCCCCCCCCCGTAGCACGTAGCTTTTTTTCCTATTAATTCCAGAAGATATTTTGTACTGCTTTCTCTTGTCAGACTACCGTAAATTACACACGGAGATAGTTAAATGATAAAAATAAATATTCACATACTGTTTTGTGTTCTGTATCTTATTACAACAGTGACAAATAATATGAGTAAGAAGCTACGTGGCTTGGCTTAGAAAACCCCGCTCCCTCCACGTAGCTCAGCGTAGCTGTCCAGCCAACCTCCCCCCCCCGCCCCTTTTTTCTAGGCAGTGCCACGTAGTTTATGCACGCTCCCTAAGGGAGTTGGAAGAGGCTCATTTGTATGTAAGATCGTCGTGGTTTGGAATAAATTATTTAGGAAGTGCAGAAAAATTTACTTCAAACAGTATATGAGTTAAAGCTAAAATATCACGTTTTGTAAAAGTAGGTTTTCAGGAAAACTGTCATCAGGTCTCGAGCTTGATGCCAAGTAATAATAATAACAAGAACCAAAGCCTAAGTTCCACATTTAAGTATGGAAGACGGATTTGCTGTAAAGATACAATTTTCATCATATTCCTTCTCTAGTTAACGTGAAACGTAGCCGCGTTCCTCATATGTGCACAGACATCACTTATGCCGATCTCGAGTGAAAAGGCAAAATTACTGGAAAGTAGGGATGTTGTATTTTATGGTCAGATTGTAAACAAGCGACAAATTAAATTGTTTGTGATCTCTCATTTGTTTCTTAATTCCGGTTTATTTTGTCTAATAAGTTATGCACAGATCTCAAAGAGGTTGTGTACCAACTGGTCTTTGTTATTATTTCTCGTGTGAGTTCCACATTGTTTTTGTGCAGACGTCTAGTCCCCTTCACTCTGTCCTTTCAAATCGCTTACGTCACGTGCGGACACGTGTTAGAGTTTACTGTAAGACGCCTGTGCTCAGAGTCCACTTTCAATAGTGGACCCGTCTTCAACAAGCACCAGAGTTATGCCAGGAATGCCCGACGTTTTTTGTCTCCCTTCTACCTCCTCATATCAAGCTGTGAATGACCATTAGAACAGACAGCTAAAGAAGTACAGTAACAATGGATCTCAGACACAGTATTAATAAAGAGCATTGTCTAAATTCGTCCTTCGTATTAAATAATACTTGACAAAAGAGATGCATTTACATCCTATACCTAATGTAGCTTCGTTCCAAGTAAGTGGGTGTTTCATTTCAATCACGGCACTCTACTATTGCGTTCGTGATAGCTTGTATCTTCTGGACAATAACCATGGAGTGAGTTTTGCTTCAGTCTCACAAGTCAGTAGAGCTTTCATAGGACAGCTTTGCTCATTTCTTTTGCTATACGAGTAAATCAACAGTACTTCAAATAATGAAATGTTCTGCCTGGAAATTACAGAATAAAAAATAAAGAAATATCTTCTAATCCCTAATAATATCAATTGAAATGAAAGGAAAAGACTACCGAAAACATTTATTTAGAGGGTTGCGCTGTATGGACGTGAATCATGGAAATTAAGATTGATGGGAAAAAAATTGTTTTATCACTTTTGAACAACGATATTATAACGGGATGAAGAAATTGCGGCGAAAGCAGAACAGAGAGCGAAGAAATCTATCAGAGAGGAAGGAAAGCAATGCCGCTTAGAAAGTATTAAAAAAAAGAAGGAAGAGATTTATCGGACGTGAACCCCATGAGGATTTATTAAAAAACAATATTTAAATGGACATGGAAGAAATTTTTAAGATCACGCCAGAAGTACATGCAACAAGTAACGGAATATTTCGACTGCAGTTGCAACAAGACATAGGCGTGTCTCCATAAACAGTCTGCTATTTTGTACGTTTATAGTGGAATTAATGTTGTGAATGTCATTTAACAATTCGTTGGCAACGAAGCCACAGAATGAAAATTCGGAGACTGCCTGTATAATTAAGAGTAATATTGTTCATTAATCTGTAAATCTGGTAGTAAACGAGAAACGGATCTGACGTCACACTATCTCACTAGATAACAAAAATGTGTCGTTTGATGTGATAAAACTTTGGTTATAGTTGGCTAATCAATTAATGAGGAAAAAAGTTCAAAATAATTGATAAGAAAGTTCCAATTTAAAATTCTTGTATTCTTAAAAAATTTGATATCTCTAAACTGTCACTTGTACAGATTTGGAGAGAGAGACAAGACTAGACTAATTATAAATTATTGTGCCTGCTGTTGCATTCTGTAATCTATACTGAGCTCTGAATTTCCTAAAGGCCCCCGAGTTCCTAATGAACTGGTGACGGGGTCTTTATCGGCTAAGCAATTCGCTCCTACAGTAGCCACCTTAACATAACCCGATATTCCTGCCGGATATAGAACACCTACATATTAATATGAAATCTGAACCATGGATCCGTTCTGGCGTACTTCACATTACACAGCACGCTGTGCCAGATGTGAAGGTGGGGTTAAGGGCTTTTGAAAATCACAGCTTAGACCGGCATACGAACCGAGGACCTTTTTGTCTCCATTCGGACGCCTTAGCCACTGATCCACCTATAATTTACTAGTGAAGCTGTCCTTAGTCATTCATCACTGAAGTTACTATTTACATTATTCCAGTTGGTAATGACAAATTACGGTTGATCTGTTGATTAAACGTTCTGCAGGCTACACAATACTCAATTATTAATTCAGTTCGAATTAATATTAAGTATGCATTAATCACAAATATAAAAGAAATCGAAAATATTTTAATACATAAAGGCCTCATAAACCATCTCTAGTAATAGCATAATCGTGAAATAACAATTACATAACCAGTAAGGCAACCATTGAAAATAATAAGCAGGTACCATAAAATTAATTTGAATTTAAGAAATAGTATTTGTGGTATGTACTTTCGCGAAGTTAGGTGGTTCAGTGACTAAGACGATTGAATTCAAAAGTTCTGTGTCCAATCCGGGGTTGGTTCAAATCCCGGAAAGCCAAGGAATATTTAAGAGCTTTGTTTGATCGCATGAGCTACGTCAGAACTTCCCATGGTAAATTGTCGGACCAGCCACGACAGAAGTGGAATGCGTAACAAATCGAAACTCTGTCTCATAATTTTATTTTTATTGAAGTTTAGAAGTTGTTGAATCTAATTCCATATCAAATCGGCCGACTGCCAGATGGAGCAGCACTTATTTATCATCGAAGACAATTGTAGACAACTGTAATTTGAAAGAATGGATTTTTTTTTAACTGTTTATGTCTCTTTTTAACATCGAGGTCTTTAGAGACGGGAAAGGATGGGGGGCAAGGATGGGGGCAAGGAATGGGAAGGAATTCGGCCATGGCCTTTTTTTTTGAAGGAAGCATCCCGGCATTTGCCTGGAGTGATTTGGGGAAACCATGGAAAACCCAAATCTGGATGCCCGGACGGGGATTCGAACCGCCGTCCTCCCGAATGCGAGGCGAGAACGCTAACCGTTACACCGCCCTGCTCGGTGAAAGAATGGAGACTCTTGGTGTTTCAACTGTTCGGAAAGTTCTCGTGCCCACCGTGAAACTGATGCGGCGTTTCGAAGCCGCTCTACGAAACGTCGCTTTAGATTTTCGCGCTCCACCGCTTGGAGGCCGGACGACTGTTTATACAACCGTAATTTGGATTAGAAAATTGAGATCATATATTAATAGGTTTGACCTAGTTTCTTCCAACCACAAATTGATAACAGTAATAAAAATGTTCATATTACTTGTTAGAGCAATTTGTCTGTGCTCGTGAAGGATCGTCAAAGTACCTGTTCCCCTACCCCCCCTTTTTCCCAGAAATTTCATTGTAGATGAAGCACTGGTGTGAGATGTTTTGATGAGCGCCTCACCTTGAAGAAGATGCCGAGGTAGTATCGCTTCTCCCCCAGCTTGAGCAGCGGCATCGTCCACCGGCTGATGGCCGCCACGCCAACGCCATCGTCGACGCAGTTGGTGCATTCGCCACCTGCAGACAAAGAGGGAAAGGGATTTCAAACCAGAGCCGCTTTCTCGGCGCACGCTCCTCTGTCACATAGACAGGTAGCGGACTCTCGTCTAATTAGTGCTCTCCGCGGAGACAAGCTCAAGAGATAATATGGTAAATGTATCAGCATACTGCACGTCTTCACACAGAGATGCTCTTCTATATACGAAATAGACATTTTTGTTGTTGTTGTTTTCAATACAGTACTGTAACTAATGTTTTGTGCCAAAAACTCTTTATCGCAGGAATTAATATATATACTAACTGACCTTGTCGAAGTAATTAAGGAAGAAAGATAACAAAATATTACAAGAAAAATCAAAAAATATCAGTCATTTTACTGCCAGCAACTTCTGACTGACGCTAATTATTTTCATTGTGAACACAGTAGAAATCACAAAACCAACCCAGAATTACAACGAACCACCCGTGCCCCAGACGGGAACCGATCCTGGGAATTACGGAACATAGGAGGCGCTCCTTCCCTTATCCTGCTGGGGTCGAGACTAATCTAGTCTTACATAACCAGTCAATTTTCATCTTTCAAAATCAGGAAATCCTGGAAGCCGGTTGTGTGAGATTCACTATAAAACATTAATGCTTTACGAGGCTGCGTGACAAATTTTTAATTCTCTTTAAACGAACCTGTAGCATAAATTAGTATCTAAAATGAAAATATGACAATGCTGGTAATTTAGCTTTCATTATACGAAAGAACAGTGTAAAAATGACAGCAAATGTAATTCATACAGACAAATATTTACATGCACAAAATCCAATATATAGTAAACTGCAATTATAACTATGGAGAATATATATTAAATCGCTGAGGACTGATTTCAATGTATTTCACAAATATCTGACGCTGTCCGGCAGTTTATCTTAAGAACCAAATAAATAGACTTCGAATACCGACACCAACATAGCAACAGCCAAACAGCAATAGAGACAAAATAATAATAATAATAATAATAATAATAATAATAATAATAATAATAATAATAATAAAATAATAATAATAAAAAATAAAAATAAAAATAAAAAATAAAAATAAAAAAAAAAAACTGCTAGAACTCGCTGATGCGTGATACACTTCAATCTAGGCGCAACCCTAGAAGTTTTCACTTCAAAAATTCTTATTAGCTCTTTGTTTCATACGACATTCGAGGATATTTATTGATAATACTACGGAAACTACATTCACTTCCTTCCCCATATAGTTCCCTTGGACATTATTAGTATTCTATACTCGTACCACGATTAAACCACTCCAAAATAAGATTTGCAGGTCGTCACTAGCAAGGTTCTTCTTCATCTTCACAAACGGCAATAGTCCGACGATGTAAATGCAGGGTTGCGCTGTTGTATTATTCTGCTCCATGATAATGCACATTCACTCTCTGTCAGCAAACACACAAACTGTTGCATTATAACTTTCACTGCATACACTTGATCATCCTTACCGTACATTACTGATACACCGTCTTACATTTAATTTCCGTATATGAAGAAACACCTTGCTTATAAACGCTTTGGAAATCATAAGGACTTTTAGGATGCAATTGATGCATTGACTGAAAGAATGATCGGATATCCAGAAGTTACGCGGAGGGAGTAATCAAACTGGCTTGGAGGTACGAGAAATGTTTTAGAATCCGAAGCTATTACAATGTGTGGAGAAGTAGATGAAAGCATGTTTTAAAACTTGTATATGCTGGTTGTGCAATATTATCAGTAAATAATTTCGTACGGTGAAACGTTCTAAGCTACCGAAATGACCATTGTAGATTTGAGATCAACACTTGTCACTGTCTTTCTACACTTACATCTGTACAATTAACAAATTTGTGAGTGGCAGAGGTGCTTTGCATCCGAACTAACTCCGTACATTTCAATCGCAAATAGCACGAGGAAAGAAAGAATTCATATAAGCATCCTTACGGCACCTAATTTCTCTGACCTTATCTCTGTCGTCGTTTCGACACAAATAGTTTGGTGGAATATGTTCTCTAAGCTTATAAATTTCCACTAACCGAATGTATGCCAGATCTTCACGCTGCAGGAATAACACTGCATTGATGTCCCAAAGCTTGGTTGGTCGCTTATTTATTTATTATTAATTTTAATTGGGATGGAGCTAACGCTACGGTGCCAATTCCCCTAGTCATCTAATTATCCCTTTTTATTTTTATTTTATAACTGGAGTTTTAAATTCCTCCCTCATTTACTATTATGATTTACTCATTTTAATTTTAAATTTATTAAGAGTTTTAGGTAAATTATTCATCACTTCACTTGGTAATTTGTTCCAATCCCTGACACCCTTAACAACAAAAGAAAATTTTCCAACTCTCTTATGCATGAAATCGAGCGCCAGCTTGTGGTCATGGTGGTACGCTCTGTACATTCCCAGCATTCTCTTCACCCTCCTCCTTTCCTCCAACGACTCCCAATCGAGCTCCTTTATCATATCAGTTACTGGCTGGGTCCTGCGATAATTTCCACAAACAAATCTAACTGCTATTCCTTGCACACCCTCCAACTCCTGCAGTCTGATTTAACTTCCTTACCCGAAGGATGAATCGTCATCAGCATTATCGTATACCCACACGCCGTACGTACTGCGGGAAGATTTGAGATTTAGTACAAAAGTAAGTTAAGCTTCCAGTGAACAAATATTTATCCCTCTCTGTACTGCTGACACCATATTATATTTCAAGTAACAGCAGCGAAATGACTTCGCTTCATGTGATTCTGCTTGTAAGTCTGCAACTTTTGAATGAGAAGTTTAAGAATGCTTAGTATCAGTTTTTTCCTTAGCCATGGTTTACCGCTGGATTTTTTAATCAGAATTTTTCATAGTATACGCTTTACTTGTTATACACCTTCAGACTGGATTTTAAGCCATTTAAGTTGGAGAGGGTCTACAGTTAACTTAAAAGACCGACAGATTTGAGAGCGTGAGCGATTATCAACTGAGGATCGTGGTTCATAACGTCAACTTCTAGGAATGATAATTCGTACATTATTTGCGGCTTTAAACTAATACATGTACAGCACAAGGTTGGAATAGAAGGTAAGTTCCGTTAGGGATGCGAGGACTGGTACAGCAGACTCCTCACACACTTCAACCGTAGGAATGTCGAGAGAAAGTAGCCTCAGCCTTTCGTCTCGCACGTCTACTAATGAATCTTCACGGCTGTCGGCGATAGCGCACACTCATACACCTCGTTCAGCTGCTCATCTCGATTTAATGCAGCGTATTCACACCCAAATGCTGAATGCCACGTCTCTTTCATACATGAATACAAGATTAGACCATATTTGCAATGGAACAAATTTAGTAAAATACTGTAGTTACAGGCCTATGTCTGGCATATTATTTCATATCTTACCAACTACATGACAGAAAAAGTTTCAAGTCTAATGCAGTAAATGGGTTCACGATTTACTAAGACACAAACCGGATTTTGAAATACCTATGTTATAAACCGATCGAGGCGTCCTTATGAAATGTATAAGGAAAAAATTATACCTCTCAACATATTTGTCCAAAGTTAATGCACTAATGTTTTTTTGCAAGTTTCTACAGCGAAACACAATTCTTCCACGATTTTTGTATACTTTTTTTTTCGTTATCATAAATTGACGTGATTTTTTTTAATTGCATTAATTGTTATGCAGAAATACATCATTTTTGCTGAAGTTAAATCAATATTATTCCCAATAATTGCAACTATTTAACCCTACAAAAAAAGGTCCCCGCAGATGTGCCTTCATACGTGTATATTTGGTTGCAGTACGTGTCGGCGTAAAGGCGCTGTCTGAACAACATAGCTTTCCTGCTAAAACTTGAGTACTATGTCGACACTGTTGCTGATATTAAGGAGATACTTTGCTAAATTAAGATACAAATGATCGTGATTACATAGATGATAGCGATTGTTTATCTCTCGTCAGGACGACACATCAAAGCCATATAATGAGAACCTCAAAACGACTTCTTTCTTCGATGTAACATCCAGTATGGTCTTATCGTCTCATTTATGTATAAAGCTTTTGCTGGGAGGTGGAGCTGATTTCCCCCTGCAATTCTATAACTCTACTGAATCTTCAAGAACTGCAATGGTAAGTAATACATTTTCAACAATTTGCCGAATCTGCGCCTTGAATAATTCAGGCCACTTTCTTCGTTCCTTTCGCAATTCACCAACAGTCGGTTTGTTAGGAAACTGGAGGAAGTTGAAAGTAACCCACATAAAGCAACCAAGTACCTTCTTGTGATGGACGGGAAGATAATGGAATCACAATCCAATCCAATAGGCCGTGCTTACAACAGCACAATATTCTCAATTTACTACTTTCATTAACGATTAATTCCATAATTCCAAGGCATTTTTAAATGGAGAAGAAATATGCATTGTAAAAAGAGAGAAGAAAGCAAATTCGAAACCAGCAAGCCCAAGTTTTTGAGAAACACGACAATGGCGTGATAAATGAGGATGTTAGAGGAATGATTCTAGATGGGATGACCAGTGACGTCCAGGGTTGAAGGAAAGAGGAGAATAAGTGGACTCGGACCGTGTTTTTTGCATTCAGTAAATTACAGAGTGGCCTAAGAAGGAATCTGGATTGGAATATAATTAGAGAGGAAGAGTTATAGATTGGAGAGGGGGCTGGAAAGATATCAAACATCCCCAGTAACGTCTAGAGCAGATGATATTGAATATAACTTTTGTTTAGTGAATAAAGCTCCTTTTTACATACTATCCTGTTATGTATGGTTTGGTTTTCGCCTTTTTCATCTTTTGGCCTACTCATTTTTTTATATTTTTTTTCAGATTTTTCAGTAGCACTTATAAATTCTGTATTTACTGTTCTCTCAACTGGATACCACGAATTTTGAAACACCTAACTTGGAAGAAAACAACGCTTTAATTCCATAGGTGGAAAATACATAATAAATAATTTGGAACTGCTTCTTTGTTTTGTCGTTCATAATTAAATTCATTTTCCCTATAGTAAACCATTCCATTATTTGCGATTCATGTAGAATTGCCTTAAGCTGGGCAATTAATCTATCCTGTAACAGTGTTTCTGTACGACTTGCCGACGTCGGAGTCCTTAGAGCCGGGAAGGAATAAATTGAAGGAACGGAAGAAATTCAGCCATAGCCTTTGAAGAAACTACTCCGGGATTCATCCGTGCTGATTTTGGGAAACTTGTAACTTTTAACTGCAGTTGTGGAATAACTTTAAATTAAAATTAGACGCAGCTGCTTTGTTTTAATTTAGATCTTGCATAATTTCACACGGTGTTTTTTTTCCGAAATCGTATGTTATAACTAATACAATCCTACATATACATACTCATCAAATTTTTTATCAGTTAAATTCTTTAGAATAGTTACATGGAAGCGCATTTCATTAATTTTGTTTTCAAACTGTGATGTATAACTTTTATGTGCTATAAATCATCTGCTTTATTATTTTTTTTAGTAATTATTATTCATCTCATTGTTTGTGACATTACATTCTATGTAGCTAAAATTGAAATGCATAATTTATTCTGTAAATCGAATGAAGCCTTACGAAAACTGAAGCATTTAGCGCATGAACGATGCACTTGTTGACCATGACTGAGTTGAACGGAAACACTGTTTGATGTGGAAAGTATACAACTCGTGGGAAAGTTTTCCTTACAACCTGAAACGTGACATACGGTGGTCTTGAGAGCAAGTGATAAGACTTCTTGTTCAAATGTACAGAGCGGGAGTTATATGTAATTTTATTGAATTCTATTCACAGAGAAATAACCTTATTCAGTATGTGCCTTGAAGTTTACATGTTTGACAAAAAATAAAAGGGAGCGGAGCTTTAGCATTCTTTAACGTTCTAAAAACCGTAGTTGGGCTCTGAAGGGCAACAAGAAAATGAGGAGAGATGTTTTTAAATCTGATCGGCGTTTGTTGGTGCGAAACATACTGACACATCGTTGACTAACTTACTATGTGCTGCTTCATTACGCTGATTAAGTGAAGAACGTCAGTTTTCCTGTAGAAAATGTCTTACAAGTTTTTCAAAATTCGCCTTGACAACCCATGTTCTCCTTAAGCAAGGGTCCGACAGTTTCTGCGTCCGTCCTACTCGTTTTTCAACTTTTTTGCACTGCGTGAGACATTAATAGTCTGTCAGTTATTATATATCTTCAAGAAGGAAAGATTCATTCGTCTTAAAAGATGCCACTTTTTAAGATAATTTCGACATGTTCCTTTTGCTGCTCATACAGAAAAAGGACACTACGTATTTATTGATTTTTTCTAACACGTTCTCAGAGAAGTTCAGCATAATATGAAAGTAAATGTAATTTGAATAATTCTGAGTTTTTAATGTTTTTGCGACTTCACAGACGAGCCTGAGGGCATGTTGTCAGTGTTGGGAATGGCACCTTGTCCGACCTTGACTGAGGTCAGAGCAAGTATCGAGATCATCGTCCCAGTCAAGTTCAAGGGCGGACAAGGACTCGGTTCCAGGAGCCAAAAGACTATTTCGTGTAGCTGCACACGTTCCATCGAACGACACGCACGGTCTGCTGCAGCATGGAAAGCGAAACTTTCTCCACACAGCGTTTACGATTATTTCGACTTACTCTGTTTGTTGATCGTTGAGAAAATGGAGTTCTTAAAGCAATTTTCTTTTAATATTAGTTTGTTTAGCAAGTCCGAATATTTTTACCATAGACAATAGTTGAAGGTTAACCTTGCGGGATATTAACTGCCAAAAGTCGGCTTCACTTACAATTATTTAATAAAAATTTCGATTTTCAGAAATTATTATGGGTGATTGCTTAGTAAATGTTTTAGGCAATATGCGATAACTGCAGGTTTGGGCGACTAAAATTTCAACAAACCAATGGGAAAGGACTCTATTTGTTTTCAGATTGTATGATGGAACAAAATCATTTTTTACTTGACAGTGAATGTTCAAATTACTATTATCAGCAAATTATAATGATTCTACTCATGCCTCATTTACTACAAATTTAAAAAAATAAAATTCACCTTATATATACAGGGTGTTACAAAAAGGTACGGCCAAACTTTCAGGAAACATCCTCACACACAAACAAAGAAAATATGTTATGTGATCATGTGTCCGAAAACACTTACTTTCCATGTTAGAGCTCATTTTAGTTTCGTTAGTATGTACTGTACTGTACTGTACGGACCAATTCCATGGCCCCCACGCTCTCCTGACCTCAACCCTCTTGACTTCCATTTATGGGGGCATTTGAAAGCCCTTGTCTATGCAACCCCGGTATCAAATGTAGAGACTCTTCGTGCTCGTATTGTGGACGGCTGTGATACAATACGCCATTCTCCAGGGCTGCATCAGCGCATCAGGGATTCCATGCGACGGAGGGTGGATGCATGTATCCTCGCTAACGGAGGACATTTTGAACGTTTCCTGTAACAAAGTGTTTGAAGTCACGCTGGTACGTTCTGTTGCTGTGTGTTTCCATTCCATGTTTAATGTGATTTGAAGAGAAGTAATAAAATGAGCTTTAACATGGAAAGTAAGCGTTTCCGGACACATGTCCACATAACATATTTTCTTTGTTTGTGTGTGAGCAATGTTTCCTGAAAGTTTGGCCGTACCTTTTTGTAACACCCTGTATATATATTTTAATATGCCATTTGGTCTTTGTGACCATGTAGCCAGCTCAAATTTGTTTTTCTACCAACTGCTGTATCGTGCTTTTAATTATGATATTGTGGAAACTATAATGAGGACAGCACAAGACGAACACAACACTTAATTAAAACCACCCATGTCCGAGACCGGAGTCGATCTGGCGACCCTTGTAATGCGAAGACAGCTGTTAGCCCCTACACTGCCAGGGCCGCTTATAATTGAATTGCAATGGAGAGCACGCTCCGGTGGCAATTTCCCTACACACCTTTCCTGTACCCAGCTACTTTTGGTCTCTACAAATTTCAACTTTAGATTCTTTCAACATTGACATACTAAGCCTTACGAGGGAGGGAGATTTTTTTTTTTTTTTTGTAAGCCACCTGCGAAGACATGTTACAGTAGTAAATTACTACCGAGCTGGGCGGTGTAACGGTTAGTGTTCTCGCCTCGCATTCGGGAGGACGGCGGTTTGAATCCCCGTCCGGGCATCTAGATTTGGGTTTTCCATGGTTTCCCCAAATCACTCCAGGCAAATGCCGGGATGCTTCCTTCAAAAGGCCATGGCCGATTTCCTTCCCATTCCTTGCCCCCATCCTTGCCCCCCATCCTTTCCCGTCTCTAAATGACCTCGACGTTAAAAAGAGACGTAAAGCAGTTAAAAAAAAAGTAAATTACTGATCAGTAGTTTATCTTATACCTAAATAAAATTTTAGGAATTAAGTACCATGCACTACCTTTTCTTATGTATCTGAATCAAATGTTAAGTAGCAAACTAAATTTGTTGTTTCACTAGTTGTTTGGTTAAACAAAGACGTATTTACGTTCACACTTGCGCTAGTAGCTCTGCCTACTACGTACGCCGAATTTTTCTTTAAAAAATAAACTTCCCGAAAAGATGCAAGAAAACATTTTTTACAGGGAACTGTACCATGGAGTAAAATGCAGACAATGTTGTTCTCTGCAGAATATTATTATTTATTTATTTTTTTAAACAGTTTTTAACGTTTCGAAATGACTGTCAGAAAAATGTGTTTAGCTTGATTAAAGCAAATCATTCACGCAAAAGCAGTTCTTTGTAACTTTCCTGTAGAGGGAGTGACATTTAATGTACGGTAATTCTTTATAGAGAGGTTGGCTACGACGGGCGAGTGGTGGTAGCTAATATACACCTTGTGCAATTGTTAATGTTCACGAAAATCAGATAAAATTATTAGAAAAACAGCAGCTCCGTAACGACCTTGTGCTCGGTACATTTCATCACTTTATTATTCAAATTGATTTGTGCTTATTCTACAATGGTGTATCGTTAAGTTCTGTTATCGCCTTGAAGTTATTGAGATATTCGAACGTAATCTTATCAACATAATCGTTGAACTTTATGTCCGTGAAGACGTAAATTGCAAGTAATTATCTCAACGTGTTTTGTTTCAACAGCCCTTATATGAAACTCCCTTTGGGTTTCAATATCGACCATCATATAGGTTAAAAACTTATGGTTTGTTTTGTTTTGTTTCGTCGACGTCGATATCTTCAGAACTTGGGGGAGGGGAGGAGCAAGGAACGGGAAGAAATTCAGCCATGGCCTTTTGCAGAAACCATACAGGTATTCATCCGGAGTGGTTTGGGGAAACCAAGGAAAACCCAAATCTGGATGGGCTGATGGGGATCGAATCTGCGACTTCGGGAATGCGAGGCCAGAGTTTATCCAACACGTTCGGTTTGCCTTTCAGAAATCAGGTTTTGGAGTAGGTAAAAAACTATCAATTCCATAATCATCACAAGCCACATTATAGTCCTCATCCTTTTTATTTTTATAAAACAGTCAAATTTGCCTGGGTTAAACAAATTTATTCGTGCCTAAACAACTATGCGGGATTTTTCATATTTTTATATTTAGGTTGAATGTAATTTCCAATTTTTAATACGTTGTAGGAATTAATTGTTTGTTAATCATTACTTGGCCCCTGCCCCATTGTTCGATCGATCAAGCGAAAATTATTAAAGGCTTTACATTTCTTGAATATTCTAAATTCTGAACTTTTATATCAACTAGTTTGGGTGGATACGAACTCTGATAGGTCAGGCGAGGGGTTATGTGACTGTTACTCCACTAAACGAATTATGGAAATATATAATAGCCACTTTTTTCTTCGTTTAAAAAATGTTAGTCGGGGTGCCATAAGTTTTCCCGAGGTATTCGATGTGTTTCATCCATTTGCGGCTGAATGTTGAAATGAGATGCTATTGGCACAATGATTACAGCTACAGTGGTATACAGTATTTAGCTCTGTAAATGCAAGTCGTTTACTGGATTATATGTTGAGAGTGGTTGGCATCTTTCACCTTCAGTTACTCATTTATCCTCCATGGTGTAATAACTCCCGTAAAATGTAAGAAAAATGAATACATTTAGAGGGCGGTCGGTCAAGATAATGTGACATTGGTGGTCCCTGTTAAGTTTTAAAGAAAAAACGTAACACTTCTACAAAATTTATAATCCATTCTCACAAATTTTCGTTTTCGGCACCGCGGGAGATTCATTTCAAGACAGGAGGAGGATAAGGAGGGTCATGGTGATGAGGCATGGAAAGATATTGGTGTAGGTATGAAAAGTAGTGCATGGAAGGGAAAAGATGACCATGAACACAAGCTGGCACTCGATTTCAGCAAAAGGGTGTGGGAAGATTTTCTTTTTTTGGTAAGGGTGTCAGGGATTGGAATGAGTTACCAAGGGAAATGATGAATAACTTACCGAAAACGTTAAAAGAATTTAAAGTTGAAATTTGTAGAGGGCAAATGTAGGTGGAATCAGGATAGGGAGAAGATAGGTGTGAAGGGAAATTGCCACCGGAGCCTGTGCCGCATTGCAATTAAATGAAATTAAATTAAATTAAATAAATCAAATTAGACGACTTTGTGTCCATTCAAGCTTTTATTGACAACACGTATTAGTTTGTCAAAGTGTCACAATAACCACACTAAAACGAATAATATTGTGCTGACAACATCGATAGCAATGGTACAACAAGTTGAATTTTAGGTTTGAGCCAATAGTTTTGAATATCAGCTTTTTTGTCCTGTGTAGTATGAGTGTTTATCTTGGCATGTAATAATCGATACGTTTTTACCAGCAGTAAATACCACTGGAATCAAAAGTTTGCGCTTGTATCTCTGTTATAGACAATACGATTTTTTTTTTTTTTTTTTACAAAAAACGATATACTTATTCAGTTTTAGATGGGAATCGAACTGAAGTAGAAACTGTTTACTTACTTACTTTCAGGTGCATTTCTAAAGCCCATCCATTACTTTATATTCCGCATGTTCCTCCTTCGTGATGTGGATGGTTCCTTCCTCATCAAAGATGCTGTTAATTGGTATTTTCACATCCTTTATGTGTCTAAAATCCTTATTTTTCATGCTTTCAGGCCGGATGTTCTTTCACAGTTCGAATCCTCTGTTCACTGCACCGTAGCTGGCGTTAATATGGTCACCACGGCGTTTTTTTCGGACTACTGTTTTTACGTCTTGAGCATCTACCCAAAGTTTCTCTTCTTCCTTCCTGATCTTTCAGCAGTTAACACCTCAGTGCTCTGCAGGAACCACGCAATTTCAGGACATCAAAACTGATAACTCTGGATAAGTACCAAAATTGACTGAAAATTTAACGAGCTTTTAACAGAAAACTGATTAATTCCGCTCTGTGTTATTGAAACACATGTTGTGTTGATTAGTTGATTACCTTAGGAATATAAAATGAGGAAAACGGTTTCGAACTAAATGGAAAAGTTTCTGCACCGCTTGGATACGTAGCATACTGTTACAAATGACTTTGTGCCTAAGATTTGTCGTATTATTGCCGACACGTCGTTTACTGCGAATAACTAATACTTGCTGGTTCCAATCACGTCTTTTCTTTCCTTTAATATCAATTATAGACAACTGCATTCGTTATTTTTGCTCATTAAATCATATTCATTGAAACTCTTGTACGTGTATTGTATATACACAGTATGATTTTTTCTCATTGTCTTTTGACTTCAATTCTCTTATTTAGTTATTCAGCATCACTGGATTACATAATTGTTTTTTTACGAAGTCTAAATCCTTTCGTACAGAGTGTAATAGAACATTCTATGGTTGTTATCTGTTATGAATACACGTTGCTCTACACGGGACTATGTATTAGCTGGCTCTCTAGTTCAGCATTACACGTACTTTCCATTTCAAGAAGTTCAAGACCATCTTTTCTCTGGCCTAACCCATACCTTCCTTTTAATTTCGCAAGACGATAGAAAGGTATTACTCTCTAATAATAATTTTATACTTAGAGTCTCACTTAGGCCTATTTCTTGATAAATGTACTCCCAAGATACCTACATATCACATGACTGTGAATTACATGAAAATCCCCTCGCTAGTTTCGTTGTTTTATTTAGAAGGGAACTATGTTTTCAAGTTGTTCGCTTATGGGGAAACGGGTTTCAAAAATGCGAATTTGTGACGGTAAAACCAGCAAGAAACTAACAAACAGAAGTCACATATATCGCTAGCATAACAATACTCGTTAAAATCACCGAGCGTGGTGGGTGAACAGTTAACGTTCTGGCCCCGCATTCGGGAGGATGCTGGTTCGGAAAAAAAAATATTGTTAAAATCGTCAAAAGAATGTTTCGAAGCTGACAAACATGAATCTTCATGTACGTACAGTAGCTATCCACTAAATTCTTCATCCATCTGCCATTGGTATTGTATGTCAACCATACCACAGCAGAAAGTTATGTGTATTTCCATATTTTTGTTATATTATTAATAATAATAATATTGAAAAGAAAACCAAAATTTATACAGGTTCATAAATCCTAATTATAAGTTTCATTTAAAAAAAATTATATTTAAAGACATCACTGCTTGTAAAGTAAAAGAGAAAAGAAATGAATTTTTGGGTGTGCAGCGGTACGAGGGAATTAATCTATAATTTGCTCCCAATATTGAACTGAAAAATTTAAGCTGGATTGAAACCAGGAGTGCTGTGCGAAGTCTGTTAGTTAATTTTTTGTAAGTCCTTTGAAAATTATCGTTTCAAAATACGGTATTCTAGACGCCTATAACGTGAGACGAATGAGGCCTAAGCTTAAAGAAGACGCTAAAGCTTCTTTCATGTTATTTTTAGCGTTTAAGTTCTGAGAACTGTTCATAAAACCACCAACTATTAAATAACAATGTACCATTTTTATTGACTTCACGTGCATTATATCGAGCCTATACCACTTCAAGAAACGGCTTCATTATAATGTTATTAGCAATGAAATTGTAGTGTTGAAAAAATCTTGGTTCCACTGGCGATTAGCTAAATAATAAATCAACCCTCCATCTTGGCCCAGTGCGCTGAGGCATCGTACACTGGCTCGGGGAGACACAACGGGACCGGGCACGAGCGTAGTGCCCTGCGTACCGGCCGTCCAGGCAGATCTGCACTGGTACCGGTGCGGATCCCAATATACACCTCATAAACTACACATTCCACAAACAAAAAATACAGTTGTCACACGCTGAAACACGTTTCACAGACAGATTTCAACACTTTATTCCCTCCATTACCACTTACAAGGGGAGGGCACGATCTTGGGATTTTATTTTGCGTAATAATTGTACCCCTTTAGGATGTTTACCTCCTGCAATCGTAACACGCAACGCTCAATAGATTCGGAGAAAACGGCCTTTAAAAATTCAAGCCCAGCTTATACAGGGTGTAACAAAAAGGTACGGCCAAACTTTCAGGAAACATTCCTCACACACTAACAAAGAAAATATGTTATGTGGACATGTGTCCGGAAACGCTTACTTTTCATGTTAGAGCTCTTCGTGCTCGTATTGTGGATGGCTGTGATACAATACGCCATTCTCCAGGGCTGCATTAGCGCATCAGGGATTCCATGCGACGGAGGGTGGATGCATATATCCTCGCTAACGGAGGACATTTTGAACATTTCCTGTAACAAAGTGTTTGAAGTCACGCTGGTACGTTCTGTTGCTGTGTGTTTCCATTCCATGTTTAATGTGATTTGAAGAGAAGTAATAAAATGAGCTCTAACATGGAAAGTAAGCGTTTCCGGACACATGTGAGGAATGTTTCCTGAAAGTTTGGCCGTACCTTTTTGTAACACCCTGTATACTAGAGAAATTCCGGTCAGGCGGAACAGCCCAGTTAGTAACGAGCCTGTGTCATACTTGGGCGATCTAGGTTCGAAATACGATTTCGTCTAATTTTTTTTCATTTTTATTTTTATTTTTTTGTTTTTACAATTTATTAAGTTTTTTCATTGTTATTGATTATTTAATTTAAATTTCAAATTTTAAATCATGATATAAGTATATTAACTACCCCATAACTTACTTAAAATACTTTAAAACTATTATAGTTGCAATATTCTTTAAATATAATTAAGTTTTAAGTTATTTTATTAACAATGTTATAAGTTTTATTTCGTATATTACCGTTGTTCTCGTAAAAAATCCGCTTTCAGTAATCGTGCTCGATGCCAAAAAATTATTGTTTTAAATTTTTTATGATGATTATCATCCCAGCTCACGTTTGAAATAAAAATGTATGTTAAATAAAATCAATAATGAAAAAACACGATGAAAGTTTTTTACTTATGAATAAATATTGTTATTATAACCATTCAACAATAAAATATTGTAACTATTATAGTTTTATAGTATTTTAAGTTAAAGGGTAGTTGATATAAAAATAAAAAAAAATATAAAAAAATAGTCGAAATCGAGATTCGAACCCAGAGCGCCGAGACATGACGCAGGTTCGTTACTGACTGGGTTGTTCCGCTGCTAGCATGACCAGAATTTCACTAGTAGTCTATAGAAGCTGGGCTTGAATTTTTAAAGGTCGTTTTCTCTGAATCTATTGAGCGTTGCGTATTACGATTGCAGGAGGTAAACATCCTAAAGGGGTACAATTATTACCCAAAATAAAATCCCAAGGTCGTGCCCTCCCCTTGTTAGTACGAGCTGGCGGTGGATATAATATGTTTGGCGTCAACAATGAGTATGCGACCGTAAAACCATAGCTCATTCCAATGATAATTAAAACTCATCGAAGGCAACCTGCCCCAAAAAGCTGGTAAAGGGGGGTAAAGAATAAAAGTAATAGCTAAATAATAAATTGACATTCAAATACGTTCTATATAAAACCAATCAAAATTATCAGTAGTAATGTTTCCATAGTTGTTGTTGTTGTTGTTGTTATTCGGGTTTTAGGGCGCGTCGACGACGGGGTCATTAGCGCCCGTTTCCATAGTGTGATCGTGATTATACAATAATAATGGAATCTTACCACATAAAAAGGCTACAACATTTGTATGCGGTTATAAAGTAAAAATGCCAACAACAAGGTAACTGAGAAATACTGCTTCACTCAAACTGTTATTAGTGACGAAATTCCCCTGGTGAAGAGCATAACGAATCGCAGTTGGTAATTGATGGAAATCGTGACCTATCTTAGCATTCACATGTCCAAGTGCCTTGCGTCAGTCTTAAATTCCTTGCGGTTACAACCTGCCTGTTTTATTACCCTTGACTTTTTAAAACTGACTTGCCGCTTCTGTGTGGCTCAAATTAGGATGCTACAAATCATCAAATATTCTTGCAACATTCTCTATGAAAGCTCTTTCTTTACCCACGGGTTATAGCAACATTAATTTCGTATTCCATCAGTAGATTTGACTCTCGGTAAATATGTGAGACATGGCATTACAGATTCAGTTGCCTTTCCTTCTGGTTCAGCCTTAATTTACGTACCGTGCTCCAAAGATAGCTTTTGGAAGTTTTTTCAGTGGCCTTGGTCTATCTTAATATCAAGTTTTCAGCTCGCAAGTTTGTGATTCCGCTACACAGCTCCACCTACCTTTCTCCATTTTATACAATTTTATATTCCAAATACAGTAATAAAATTCTTAGTTTCCTCCTAATCGTGTAAAAATTTTATATTTAATTTTTTGATATTGTTATATTTCTACCGCACTTGATGCCTCATAAAGGTTTTCTCACAACTAATTTATTTTTACCCCGAGGCGGAAGTTGTCTAGTAGACGGAAGGACGAATCGTGACGATGTGCAACTTTCGCAAGAAAGTGACTGAATTGTGATAATGCTTCCGCCTATGTAATTTTAACGTGTCATACTTCTGAAGAAGACAAATCTGTATTTGTCGAAACTGCAGTAAAATTTTAAAGAATAAAAAACTTTTAAGCAACTGGTGGCGTTTTCGTGGCTTTATGCTAATATAAAATTTTTACCGTTGCTGACACGCAGCTATGCTCAACATTTCTTTTTTGTTTTTACTTAGGGCTTTACGCTTCGTCGACGTCGAGGTCATTAGAGGCTGGATGGGACAGGAGACAAGGAACGGAAAGGAAATTGGCCATGTCATTTTAATGGAAGCATCCCGGCATTCGCCTGGAGTGACTTGGGGAATCCATGGAAAACCCAAATCTGGATACCCGGACGGGGATTTGAACCCGCGTCCTCCCGAATCAATTCATTTCTCTGCTGTTGCCTAAATAAATAGAATTGTTGTTATGTAATGCTCATAACCTTATTTTGTAATTTGTATGTATTTCGGTTGTTGTTTACACAGCGATACAGATGGAAGTTCTACTGAATGAATGATGTCAGAATTACGGAACCAATCAAATTAAAAATAAATTAGGAATCCCAAAACCTTATGCTATAGCGCGCGATATTGGTTTTATTCCTGGTCCAGGTCTCTTTCAGCACGATAAATACGGAACTATTTCCATCTGTTTAAAAATACCGTAACATCAGTAACTCGGAGCTTATGAAAGCAGCTTAAATCTTATATATATATAAAAATAGACGTGTTTTTTCCTATATTTCACTTTTCAGCCACCACTACCTAGCACAGATCACTGATGTTTGTGGGTGGAAGTAGCATGGAGTTTCCTGTCGTGCACAACGTTGGCCGAATGCCGATAGCTGTGGGGATGTGGGAGATATAATGATTAAAGTTGGTCAGTGCAGGGCGTTTTCATATTTCGACCAAAAATTCGTATCTTCGTATACTTCTCTTTCCTGCCACAACTACATAACATAGACTTTTGGTGTTTGTGTGTGGTAGTAGAATCGTCTTTCCTGTCGTGCACTATGGTTGTTAGATGTCGGTAGCTATGGGGATGTGGGAGATATGGGGGTTGAAAGTGGTCGACCTGTAGCAGTTTCATACTTCTGCCAAAGACAAAAGTGTCATGGTGTATCACTTTTCAGCGAAAACTATAGATCACAGATAACTGGCGTTTGTGTGTAGTAGTAGCACAGAGTCACCTTTCGATCACAACAGCGGCCGAATTTCAGAAACTGTTTTACTGTGGTAGATATGTTGGTTGTAAGTGGCCGACCAAGGATATTTTCGTATTTCGACGAAAGGCATGTGTCTCCGCCGATTTCACTCTTCTACCACGACTAGATAGCATAGAGCATTGGTGTTTATGTGTGGTAGTAGAATCGTGTCTGTTGTCGTGCACTATAGTTGTTAGATGTCTGTAGCTATGGGGGTGTGGAAGATATGGGGGATGAAAATGGTCGACCTGCGGCAATTTCATATTTCTGCCAAAGACGCATGTGTCACGGTGTATCACTTTTAAGTTAAAACTATCAATCGCAGATCACTGGCGTTTGTGTGTGGTAGTAACACAGAGTCTCCCATCGATCACAACGTTGGCCGAAATTCGGTAACTGTGGGAGTGTGTGAGATATGGTGTTTTAAATTGGTCGATCATGAATATTTTCGTGTTTCATCCAAAGACTTGTGTGTATCCGTAAATTTTACCTTGCTGCCGGAACTACATAACGCAGAAGACTGGTACTTGTGTGTGGTAATAGTATCGAGTCTCCCATCGTGCAGTAGGGTGGTTAGATGTCTATAGCTGTCAATATGAATTCTTTACAATCACGAACGAAGTCGTGGGTACCAGCTAGTTTTTTATAAAACTAAATTCAGCGTGAATTAGTCTGTAAAAAAATGTATCAGTTGTCTGGTCCTATCTGCATTTCGACATAAACACAACTTCTGCTAATATTGCTGTTCTAAATTCATAGATGCTGTTACCAGTGTACGAATACATTCACTGTATTGCGATCTAAATTTGACCTCCCGCAAATATTTACATGTGTCTGATTTAGTGACATCAGTAATAAAAGCAACTAATAATTAATTTAAACGCTGTACATACCTTATCTCAGTGTTTCGGCAAATCATTCCTTCCAGTATATTATAACACTGACTTAAAATATAACACTGACTGGGTATAAAAATCTTGTAAACCCGTAAAAATTCGTTTCATCGCTAAGTACAATTTTCATCAAATTAGGTTCATTATCTTGAAACTGATGTAATGTAGATATTTGTTTGCTTGTCGTAACAACGATATTGCTGTCCAGAGTGTATAAGAGAAATCTACATCGAACTAATTTTAATTTAGAAAAAGTAACTAATAATTACTATTTTTTACTTAGGGCTTTACGCCTCGTCGACGTCGAGGTCATTGGAGGCGGCATGGGACTCGCGACAAGGAACGGGAAGGAATTCGGCCATAGCCTTTTGAAGGAAGCATCCCGGCATTCGCTTGGAGTGGTTTAGAGAAACCATGGAAAACCCAAATCTGGATGCCCGGACGAGGATTCGAACCGCCGTCCTCCCGAATGCGAGGCCAGAGCGTTAACCGCAAACCCAGCACGCTCTGTAATAATTAATATGTCGATTTCAACGGAATACGTACTTTTCTTTGAATGCTCTGACAGTTAATTTATTCGTGGATGCATAGCTAGATAGAACTGTTATTAAATAACGCATATAATCTTGAACATCTCCATTTGTTGTTTGTTGTACAGCGGAGGCGATATGCGTGACGTCATAGTGTGACGTCATAGTGTGACGATATGGTGTGACACACCTACAACATGACCAAAACTTGCGTTTTAGAAATATAGATTACCCTTTATTACAACAGTTATTTATTTTGAAATATGTGGTGTCAAACTGAAATACTTGTTGGTATCATTGTTGTTTCGTAACCTTCTAAAATTAGTTTGATACATAAAGTTCTTCCACACGTCAGAAACTTTAGCATTTCATACAGTCGTGATAACGTTACCGAGCATAACTATCTAGACCAGTGTTTCCCAACCTTTTTTGGGTCATGTCCCACTTTCAACATTTTTTTGCCCCCCATACATAATTTTTAATTAAAAAAATTGTTTCTTATTAAAGAAACTGATATAGGATGGTTTTTGAAAGAAAACACTTTAATATTATCATAAAACACAGTAAGTAAAATTAAAAAACATATAATGAAATACTAAAATTCAAAAGATTTATAATAAACATTTATTATGGCAATTTAGTGTGATCCTTTTAAGAATTTGCTTTTTTGCTATATTTTGTAACCATATCTGGCATTGCATTTAAATAACCCAAAGAGAAAACGGTAAAGTCGTATCAAGTCAATTTCTAAATTGCCCCCCTAAAAAAACCAAATTGCCCCCCTGTGGGGCTTGGGCCCCACGTTGGGAAACACTGATCTAGACATTTTCAGTTTCTACATCATTAATAGTAATATCCTTTTTCAATACGTTACAGCCGAAGTTGACAATCATACAGCGTGTCAGACAGCAATTTAAGCGTTCGAAGACTAACTAAAATTAGAATAAATCTGATACGTCACGGAGAAGATCTCTAGTGTAGTATTTCAAGATAGCACATGGTTCTCGTTAGCTTAACGATGCAGATTCCAGAACTCACTTATACGGAATGCGTAGGAGATGATTGGGAGATATGCAATTCTTACCGATAAGAGGCCAAGGAGCACATAATGACATATACCGTTTCGTAACTCTGTGAAATATTCAAACTAGGTTACGATTGCTTCTGCAAAGGTTCTGTGGCCTCATATTTCGAGCGACTTGACCCACTGATAATAATCCATGTAATGTCTCCACCGAGCTCTCGCTTTAACCGCCACCATCGTCGAGGCTACAAACAGTAAGATTATACGATCCTCAATTCGTTGATACCAGTCTACAGCAGGGTTTCTCAAACTTTCAGCTGTGCGTACCCATATAAAATTTCCCAGACAATCGTGAAACCCCTTACATAAAACTGTGACCTTTCTTTAGCTCCACTACGTAAACCTTGTCTATGATATACTGGCGAACCCCTAGGATAGGAGTGGCCAACATTTTTGTACCCCGCGAAATTCATCACACTTTTACATAATATTTTTATTTTATAATGGCCAGAGTAGTGAAAAACAATGTATCCATATATTAAAAAATTAACTGTCGAAATTGTGAGAAAAAAATAACTTTGATTTTAAAATAATTATCTTGGGAATATGACAGTTATTTCCTGTTTTATTTATGAGTTTATAGTTATATGAGCTCGCAGAATAGTTAAATTATATTCACTCCAAAAAAAGTCTATAGTGGGTCTAAATCTAATATGGGGATATATAATTTCATATGCGGCCCGCGGAGTTATGATGCATTTCCAAAGTGGCCCGCAAGATCATATGGGTTGGCCACCCCTGCCCTAGGGGTTCGCGTGATTTTGAGAAACCCTAGTCTAGAGGACGAGGAAAGTAGCTCTGTCAGATGGTGCTGTTTTTGTTGAGTTAAAACAGTAATATTTGCTAGAAGCTCAAAGTAATTGAGAGACTGTGGAGTCAGCTCGTACGTTTATGCTAACATCAAACCTTTACGAAATTTCGTTTTCTGTTAAAAATTGTGTCCAATTAAAATTACGTTTGATAATAACACATATGGATAATGGTTCGCAGACAGAAATAATCCGTTTATTTCTGGTGATATTCATAATTTCAAATTAATCTTTCATTTCCGGATGAACTACGTTGATAATTGGTATTTTGAATCTTGTTTCTTACAGACAGAAAATATATGCGCAAATATGTATACTTACCACGCATCTGTATTTTAAGCAGATTACCGTTCAATAAATTTTTGAACTGACTACATGAACTTATTGCTTGGAACGGAATAGTGAATCGACGAGTGTATAAAACAATAATACAATTTAGAAATAGCCAGGAGGAATTGATCCACTTAAAAATCTATCCTCTTTTACTGCTAAAACATATTACATTGAGTGAGACATCAAATTTTTATTACCACGCATTTGTAAATTGATCTTCGATTGCTGGGGAGGGAATTTTCGTCAAATAGAGGTCAACATTTTCCAACTATACATCTCTCCTAATAACGGACCACGATTGTAGCAGAGAGGTAAATGCGAAGGTTGGAGGAGAAAATTAATGACTACTGTAAGCAAGCACAAATTACTAAGCATGTTTCGTTGCAGTAACGTTGAAATCAATGTTGAAGAGCGCATCACAAACCGAAGGCCACTAATGGCATAATTAACGAAATAAACGACCTGAAAGAAGATTTGTTGCTAGGGTTATATGAAAAGGAAGTAGTTACTACCTACCCGCCATTTTCTTCCACCAAACCGTAATGCTAACTGCTTACACGAAAACTCACATTTAACAATCGTGAGATTATGCTGGACGATAAATAACAGACGTGCTCATTGGTTCCGATCGTATGATAAGTTAAATACCTATGAGCAATCAGTTTAAGTATTTATTACGGCATTACTTTATAGTTTTTGTTAATGACAAATTTCTTTCGTAGCTACATAATAACGGAATAAATTGTAGCCGGTGTCTGCAACGAACCTGAATTGTTGTCAGTTGCGTAAACACATACCACAAAGTATACGCGCAATACCGGATTCAGGTTTTTTCCATATTAGGCGATCATTTTTAAGTTTCTAGTTACTACGAAAATAACGACAGGGATGTTAAACTGTTAACATGTTCTAAAGGGATTTCTCATCACAGTGGCAAACAGTTTGGCCTTATGTTGATACAGAACAATGAATTTCGTTGCAGTAGAACCATACATCTCAGGGTTCTTCTTATTTCCTCTATACATTCCATCCCCGAGTGATAGTCAAACTATAATTTTTGTTCGATCTTTATAGCCAAATCGTAGTTTATTGCTAGCGTAAATACACAGGAATGCCAACACCGTCAATCAACATAAAATAAGACGTGCTTTTTTTTCGCAGTTCACGTTAAAACATAATTACGGACGTTAGACTATAATTATGTACTTCTCGAGCGTCATTTTGTTTCAATGTGGTATTGCGTCGACGAAGAACGAGGTCTTTTGCTGCGGAAGAATTTTTTATCACAGCATTAGTCAAAGACATCAAACTGAGCTTGATAGATTTTTTTTTTAAATGGCATTTGGCCGTATTAGCCATTCAGCCAAATCAATGTGATTGTTTCTCTTACAGTATACAGATTTCTTATAAGTGTGATTATTTTCTCCTTTGTGTAAGGGCGACACAAGACGAACACAACATTCAATTAAAACCACCCATGCCCTAGGCCGGACTCGAACCGGCGACCCCTGCAACGAGAAGCAAGCACGTTGCCCCTACGCTGCCGGGGACGGCAGCTTGATAGATGAGCGGTAACGCTCTTACCTCACATTCGGGAGAACGCGAGTTTTATCTCCGTCCTGCCATACAGATTTAGGTTTTCCATGGTTTACAGAAATCACGCCAGTTGAAAGCTTGGTTAATTCATTAAAAAGGGTATGGCCGAATCCCTTCCCGTTCATTTCCCATAGTCCTTTTCGGCCTCTAATGACAATGACGTCGACTAGGTACAAAAGCCATAAGCCCCTATTTTTTTTATCATAGTACTTGTACACAAACACAACAATCACATTTCGACCTGCAATAATCTCTTGTTTAATATCTGATCTGTTTCCCCAACATCTGTTCACGAGATTATCTTGGAAACTTTTACTTACGCACGTGATTTTGTAAGGAAGCGAGAAACTGTCTCTATGTTCCATGGAGGCACCAGCAATGGTACACTGATTTGTTGGATAAATCGTTATCTACATTTTACTATCATCTCTGCTAATTGGAGAGCATGCAATAGCTTGCGATGTGAGTCTCGTTGTAGAACATTCCTAAGGAGAAAGCTGACACACGCGATCCAACAACTCACTAATCCCAGCGACCTTAACCCACGGCTGGACGAATGTTACAGCAACGGCCGTGATTGGGTATCCGATCGCCTTGAGGGAACGTGTTTGCGACCTGTTATTTCCCACGCTAAATTTTACACGTTAAAAACATTGTGTTCTGGAAGATATGCAGACAAAACGCGGCGTAGTATTAAAGTCCCAGCCTCTCAAAAATTCATTCTAAGCAAGTCAGCAATTTACTGACACGAAATCAACTTATTATTATTATCGGATTTAAGAAAGATTGTACAACATTATTGGACTTGGGACCTCATCACTGACGTAATTCATTAACCACATTTCTGCTGGCACAAAAAATGTGTTAATGTAGGGGCAACAAAAGAGGTATACTATTAGTTAAGGATACTAAAGTGATCTTTGAATGTAGAATTGTCCATTAAGTTAAATATAAGGATTTGTCAAACGATAGTTTTCAACGTTTTATTGCGCTTTTCTTCCATAGGCAGATGGAAATTATTTCGCGTAAATACAGCTACAATAATGCAAGAGACTAGTACTGATAACATCTTCACGTCCGACTGTCATCAACTAATAGCAAGAGTTCATTTTCTTGTATTAAAAAGTCACTTATTTTACTGTAACGGAGAATTACTCATAAAAGTCAGGTACGAGTTATTTTGCCGCGTTGAAGAATCAAGGTCCAGATATGGTATAGAATTGAATTCAGTAAAAAAAAAGTGATACTGTAGAAACTTAAAATAGGGCGTGTCTTGGAGTTTTTTTTTAAAATTTTCGAATATTTTTTTTTTACGGCAAATTTGCTACCAAATCAAGAAATTCTCCTCCGAATAACATCATCATCATCATCATCATCCTTAACAGTTTCCAGCCTCTGGCCGGTTCTGCTTTATGTACAAGCCTCTCCATTTCCTTTTTTCATCCCACCACCTCTCTGTCACCACTTTGTTCCAGTCCTCTCCTCTCTTCCGTACAACCTCCTCCACTCCTTTCAACCATCCATCTCTTGGTCTTCCTCTGGGTCGTTTACCATGCATCTTAATTTCATGGATTTTTCTTGGGATTCTCTGAGCCTCCATTCTCTTGACATGTCCATACCATCTCAGTCTGGTCCTCTCTACCCTTTCCTGTAGGGGTTCCTCTTTTATGGTACGTCTAATCACATCATTCCTTATTCTGCCCTTTTTAGTAACTCCCATTCTACCTCTTAAAAACTTCATTTCAATTGCTTGTACGCTGCTGATGTCCCGCTTTTTCATTGTCCACGTTTCAGCAGCTTAAGTCAAGATAGGCACATAGTACGTACGATAGATTACTCTCTTACTTCTCTGTGGCACCTCTTTATTCCATATCAGGCTTCTAATGCTCCTTAGAAACGCCTCTACTTATCTTCCTCTTTCACTTATCTCGCCATCATTTCCTCCACAGTCCTCTAATACACTCCCCAGGTACTTGAACCTGTGGGTTATTCTATTCTTCTTTATGGTTGTTACCATGTACTCACATTTCTTTACATCGAATTTCAGGCCATATTCCTCCATACTGTCTATCCATACATCCAACTGCCGTTGCACTACCTCTTCATCACCTCCCCAGATCATCAGATCATCCGCAAAAGCTCCGAATAACATATATGAATTAAATCTATTGAAGAATAAAAGTTGCTAAAATTACTAATTTAAATTGTGAAGACCATAAACTACAGAACGATTCTTATCATTTTCCCGTAATCATAAGGAGATTACATATCGATTTGCATTATATAACAATATTCGTATTAGTAGTTTAGGAAATACAGGGAGGAGCAATACACGCTTTTATGGTTTTCATCAAAGTATTGTACAAATTGTTTAATATAAAAAGGTAACCAAACATTTTTAGAATCGGTGGGACGTCAAGATCCAATCTATGACATGAGAATTCTACATCTTTTTCCATTCAACCTTCCACTAAAACCTTAATAATTGCCAAAGGTTTTTCCAAATTTACAGTAGTATTTTTGCCAGTGAAAACTAAAACAGTACTGAATTACGTAATTCCATGTTAAAGAGTTCAAAATTTATAATGCTGTGACAGATGGAGGAAGAGACAAATGATTCCATAAGGGTTCCGCTTATTCATTCAGAAAACAGCGAGCCCTAAAAATGTTAATGTACGATATTCTCAGAAACAGTTCATTGACAATACGATATCATTGATGTGGTAGCGGGTGGAAACATCACCCACCACAAATCAACAAAATTAAAACTATAATCGCAACCATACTAAAAGAACAAAAACAGAGAGCTTGGATCATTATAGTGAGGTGTCCTAACTAAAAACACAAAACGGAGCGAAAATCACAATTAGAATGTATAAGTTTAGACTGTACACAGGATAGACCGATTTCCGGTGAATTAGATTATTCCACCATACAAAAAGCTATAAAATTAAAACTACGGCTAAACATGTCCATAAATAACGTGGTTTAAATGATGTGTGGACTGGATGAATGTGATAGGGTCAACCAAATTATGAACAAAAATAATAAAATAATTAATATATTAAAGTGGAATGTCTTTCAGACCCATAAGACAATCTGCCATCAAACGATGTAATTACGGAAATGAGGCGTTTGGTTTGCTGCATAGGAGATTATCAACTGTATAAATGTTTGGAAGAAAGCTTGACGTAACATATGAATGTAACAGTTTTGTCGAATTGCCTTGATCACCAAATCAAAATCTGCCCTTAAAAAAGATTATATTACATCTCTACTTAAAATGTCAAGTAATGTCACTCCAGTGAGGAATCTTGGCAAAGAAAGTTTACATGAGCCGTAGGCAAGTGGCCTATGAGAATACGGGTTCATCTTTCCCAAACGTGCTTGGAGAAGGTGCGCCTCGGTGCATGGGCGGTTTGACCAGTCGTTGCGTACTATACTTGGTAAGCAATGTAAATCTTTTACCCTCCGATAACCTATGCCAGGTATATTTTCTAAACAGAATGAAACTTTGAGCTGACCAAGGTAATTGGATTCGTTGATTACCTAATTTGCCGCAACATGACGTGGAGCACAGCAAAATATAACCAGCCTTCTTCAAGTGGGACTTAAGAGAAAGAAACGCGTTATGGATTTCATAGTTCGACGATATTATTGACTTCATGGATATCACGCAGCGCATTACGATAAATGACGAACTTCGAAACTCTACACCTGTTATTTTTTGGAACGACTTAGAAATGTCGTAACGCTATGGTGGAAACGCTGTTCTCCCTGTCGATAGAGACTTCTCACCAACAAAATCATGTGTCTGGTCTGATCTCTGTCATATTGAGCGTCTTCTCTGTCATTTGCAACAGAAAACATAAAGATTGCTGTGAGTAGGATAATTCGTTACGTCTTTTGTAGAGTCTTGCTGAATACTCGCGTATGTGTCTTGAAGTTCACCGCGTTGGCTCAGGTGCTTACGGCAGTGATGCCCGGCGTCTGACATGAGGTTAATTTCTTCGAATTCTGATGCCCAAATAAATTTTCATCATCGAGACTTAGTCGGTAGAGTAGCAGAGGTGGTGCAATTAAGTCTTGGGTTAAATCCCAAACCTCATCGCATAACGATGGTTGAGGGCATCCCAAACTGTTGAAGATGATTCGTCCTTCAGATGGGAGCGTTAAGCTAGGTGGATCCTTTGGTGTAGGTCCGAATGGACCGGCACCGGGTTTCAACCTCTCCGATACATCATATTTTATTAATTCACAAAGCAACCACACACCTTGCTGAACACAAACACATGACAGTCGTCCACATGGCAGCAACACATACTCTTCCAACACTGGGGAACGAAAAGAGAAACTTTCGCAGTTAAATTTACCAAGACATTGCCTAGGAGGAGTAACTCCCTCCATGGCGGTACTGATCGCAAGAATTGACACAGGTTTTGAAGCTGGTGAGTATATGAAGGCATGGCGAAGATTTTAGTGTCATCTTATTCCAGCAGACCTATAGTATAACCTACTGACACATGACATTACCGCTAACCATCAACTCAGGTGTTTGAAGTTAAAATAAATTAATATCTTACGCATTATAAATAAAAATATACTGATTATACTGAGTTAAAAATTTTAACAAACATATTATTTTAGTTTTATTATATTTCGAGCAGAGTTACATTATGTTCACTGAAATTGGCAAGGAAAACTATGTAAACTTTACTTCTGTAATATTTTCACGCTGACTGCAAACTCCTGAGTTAATCGATGCTACTTTCTTTCAGTTTGCGTAACGCGAGAGTAATAAAGCCTAAGTGCTGAATGTGTGGGTTAGCTCTTTGAAGAGAGTTGAAGTGGTTTGAAAGACAAGGGTATTTCGAAATCAACCAGTATGCTTGGCTCACTTGAGCATTGCTATTGACACAAGGACAACTCAGAGCTCTATTAACACCGGAAGCCTGTGTGCAATAGCGGCAGCAGTTAACAAGATATACCAAACACTTCAGCGTTTATATATGAAATGAATCGCCTCAGAACTAGAATATTCCTAATTCTGCAGTTTATAAGAGCTATATGTGAGACTACAGCCACATTTAGTTAACATGACAGTTAAGTGAATGCATATTTATTAAATCGCATTATATTTGTCTGGCTGGTAATGTCAGTAATGGAACTTGAGTTTGTGATGATTTACCATACACACGGATGGCATAAAATTGTACGAAATAAGATGGCGCAGACTGATAAATAAAATTGTACAGAAATTATAATAGAGCAGTATCTATCTTGTGTCTCTTGATTACCTAATCTTATATATATATAAATAGACGTGTGTGCTATTTCACTTTTCAGCCACAACTACCAAGTGCAGATTACTGGTGTTTGTGTGTGATAGTAGCCTCAAGTCTCCCAACGTGCAATGTAGTGGTTGCATGTCGGTAGCTGTGTGGGAGTGAGAGGTATGGTGGTTGAAAGTGATCGACCTAGGGTCTTTTCATATTTCGACCAAAGTGTTCTAAAAAATCTTTGGAATCTTTTAGAATGTCCTAGGATGTTTTTGAAAGTGATAAAATGTTCTAGAATGTTCTTGAATTTTGTTCTAGAATATGTCACATTTTTCAGATTTTAGCAAATACGAATCATTTATATGCATTATTTATAGTGTGTGAACTGATTTGGTTCAGTGCATAAACATAAAACCCTTCAAAAGCCTTGAGAAACACGAACAAAGTCGTGGGCACCAGCTAGTTTGTGAATAATATCATCTAGATATCAAATAATACAAGTATCCCTATTCCACAGTGGTTTGGTTCGCGCACTGAGGAAAGTTGGCTCGGAGTTCGGCATGCCTGTCCTGTCTTGCGTGACCGCTGACCGTATCAGCAGCCGCACAAAACATGCTCGTTTGAATTTTCAGGGAAACTCAATCGATTCATTCAGAGACACATCAACGGCTTTTAGTAAAAGCTGTTCCTGTTCAAACGTGATAGTTGCTTTCTATTATATTTTACGGACGTAAAATAATATCCGAGCCTGATGGGAGACCGATAACTTTAGAGCCTTATTTTTTTTTAGGATGCGGTTTCAATCCCGATTCCGTTTTTCAATTATTTCCGGAAATTACTATAGCCTAATGCTGGGATAGTGCCTTCAAAAAAAGACCAAGACAAATTGCATTTCCGTTTGTTTCCTCAAATTCTCTCTCGCCTTTAATGACCACTATTGCGTCCAGCTTTAAATTCGTGTTCAACACAAAATCTGAAACGGGGCGTGTGGAAGATTCGTCTAAATTTAGTTGTAAGGCGTATGCCTGCGTTTCGTTCGCAAACAGCGAATTCTGCCATGGCTTTGTGTAGAAACATGACGGCATACAGCTGGGGTGATTTCTAGAAACCATGTAAAACCAAAAACTAGAAGGTTCGGACACAGAAGAAAACCAGACACACCGAACTTGAGGGCTCAAACAAAAAAAGTTTGCTGACGTATAGTTTCCCAACTTTGGCGTCCATGTTTAGGATAATATGCTGCTTACATGTCTTCATGGTGTTTGTTGAAGTAAATAACAAAGCACTGACTTCAACAGTTCATCTTGCAATGAAAATCAGCGGGAAAAAAATAAATTATAGCAATTGCTCGTCCTGTATAAATAAGCACCTCAGATTATTGAGTATAATTTCTGTCTTCGCTGCATGAAATAGCTGAAGTCGTTTTTGGAGAAAAAACTATGGAACTAAATATTGTAAAAGGGAACATAGAAATCATAACGATGGGTATATGCTAGGTGAAACGTAAAAGTTGCTTGCTTATAAGAGAGTTGTTGTAACATTAATTTCACGATTTGCTGTGGGAATCCATAATGAGCCATTGTTGTTTTAATTAGACAGAGGGAAAGAGGTATGATCTCACTCCGAAATTGGTTGACAGTGTCCGTATCAAGACTCACGAAGCAGAATCTGTAACCATCGTGCAAGGTTTTGTTTCTTTAGATATAGAGGTCTATGTTACAGAAGTGTTCGAAAACAGTGCCCTAAGCAAAACCCTATTCAACACTGTTTCTGAAACTCCTATCTTTCATCATGCAGCGATCATTCGTCGTGCGATATAATGTTCGTATCCTCATAGCTACAAACGATTAGGAGAGGTTAGGGCACACTACATGTAACTTGCAGTACATTTATTTGGTTTAATTTTCGCCTTGAGGAATAGGTATGGAGCTCAAAGATGAGCTGCCTGGACTAGTGCAAAGGGATCACCTCCGAACTTCGATCAATTCTTTCTTCGACCGGCTCCAGCATAAATTCTGTGTGAAAAAAAAAGAGATAGTGACATTACCAGTCTGAAAGGCTATTCGCACCCTGATAAATAGTAGGAAGATGTAACGATTGAGCAAAACTGTAATTTTCGCCCTCCAAACGGAACAGAGAGGAGGTTGAATTTCTCCGGCTAAATAAGATTCATTCTCCCCTGCTCCATAAGATTTCATTTAACATCTTTTTCTGAAATGAGCCGTTTAATACCAACTTCTGCTCTCACTCCCATAAGGCGAAAGGAATCATTGATCCACGTGTTTACGTCTTATGGTGAAGATAGCTGTGTAGCCAGCACAGAGGTTGTTGCTTCAGAAGGCCATGGCCGAGTTCCTTCTCGTTCCTTGCCCACAGTCCTTTCCCGCCGTCGACGAGGCGCAAGGCCGTTAGCAAGAGAGTCATCACTGATTGTGCAGAGTCACGGAAGAAAACGGTGTGGAAATTGGAAGGACACTCAGATTCAAAATAAAAGTATAACAAGCTCTCTGAGATTTTTTAATATCCCAATTGATATTCTAGAATTTTCGAAGGTTATATTGTGTTTATGTCCTAGTGTCCCGAGGTTGATTGCATTTTATAGTAATGAAAATATTCCTACTTAATAAATTTCAAATGCTTATTTTTTTTAAAAGTTGATGGAATTTTTGAGAACTCTTATTGAGCTGGTTGTGTATTTTTACGACATTTACCACAGTAATAATACTATGAATTTTGACGTACTACCGCATCAAGTAACATGATGTCTTCAGTTTCAATTTTGTCTTCCTCTTTTTTTTATTTTCATTGAAAGGTATAATCTAATAGGTTGTTTGTCTCAAACGTTACGGTGTAGTTATTTTTTATTATAAAGCCAATTAAGTTGTATCTTTTTTTCAGCGCATATAAGAAACATTTACTTTAGTTTGTCGTTTTATATGGCTTAAGACTTTATATTGATTCTTTTTTTGCTTATGTCTTTACGCCTCGTTGACGTCGAGATCATCAGAGGCGGGGAAGGACTGGAGGCAAGAAAGGGGAAAGAATTTGGCCATGGCTTTTTGAAGGATCCATCCCGGCATGGAAAAACTAAATCTGGATGCCTGGACGGGGATTCGAGGCCAGAGCGATACCGCTCACCCACCACGCTCGGTATGAGATGGTTGCGTTCATTAAGATATAACAGAAATGACTTATAATTAATGTATTTTAGACACAGAAGTGTACGAAAGCCTGAACACAGCGAAAAGCTTTAGCAATATGACAATAGATCGTACATTTTATTTTATTGCTTCTCATACGACACCAATTCGTGTTGGTCAGGCAGGAAAGGCCAATTAATCTTTGTTGTTTCTTTACTGTATATTGGCGTTATTTGGGATTGTTTATTTCGACGATTCTCATACACTGCAACGTAATGGGCACGTCTTTACGAAGACGTTAGTTGAAGTTAGAAATAGACGCATTGAACCAATTGAGAAGATGATAACAGAAAAAATTACCCATATTTCAGATGTATAAATCCTCAACGTAAAAAATAAAACGAGCTAGGTTTTGTTGAGGCTACAGATTTTAAAAGACTATTGTATCGTATAAACTGAACAATATCATTTACCTAAATGTGAGTATAATAATTCCGTTTATAGACTTTAGGGACTGTAAGACCCTTATAACGGGATATTCTATTGATTAAGTTGATATTCATAACATTAATAGCCGCCTCTGAAGGTGTCTATACCGTTTAACTATTTCTATCCTGGCGTTAATGTTTGGAAAGTTTTGATTACTTAGTTGTGTTTTTTTTTAAGTTAGAACTGTCAGTTAATTCTATGAAGTACTGTGTGAATTAATGAATAACAGGAATACGAAAAATAAATGTAGGATGCACAGTATTTGTTTTATCTTTCCAATTGTACGTAAGCTGTGCGTCAAACAAGTCATAAGTATGCTTCTCTGGCCTTGTGAACTGCCACAAATAACAGTGCAAATTCAAAAGCCACACAACGTGTGGAACGCAACGCAAAAACAATAATTATGATATCACTGAAACTTACTTCAGTTGTACACTAAATGTGTTTATCTTTCTAGGCTGACGGAACTAAACAACTCAAAACGAAATTTGCGGAGTGTGTTTTTCGTTATATGAACGGCACCCACGTTTATCACTGCCTGAGGGTTCCTGCCACGCCCTCTATTTGCATTGCGGAACTGAGGACCAAGGTTAAATCGACAGTCACCCAACAGCTAATGACAATGCCATCACCACAGCTCAGAAACAATGGGTGTAACATGCCGCGCGGCCTTTCTGTTATTAAAGTTGGCGCGAGGAATAACGACTTATCACTGGAATGCCTGATTTAGGAGACATTGCATGTAATCAGCTGGAAAAGATATATACTAGATAGAACTCTGTGTATGGGTAATAATACATAAGAGGATAACACAACGCATAATCCATGTTAAAGGTAAAACTAAATTAATAATTTACAAGGAAGAGGGGTAGTGCGGTTTGAAGTTTAAAATATATTTGAATATATGGTTTAAGAGAAAAAGCTGAACACGGTAATACTTCCTAATGTTCGAGATTAAATTCCAAACTATTTTCATCTAATAGCACTGACTAGAAGTTACTATTATTTCTTTATTTGTTATGAAAGAGTGGAAGGCAAAGATTACCACGACCATGATCTTGACTTTAGGACTAAAGGTGTGAAAAAAATTCGTTTCGCAGGTAATAGAGTAAGAGATTGGAATAAATTACCGCGAGATACGTCGAGCAGCTTACATCAAACACTCAAAGTAGAGATGGGTCGTTCGCGAGTGAATCAGTTCTTTTGATAAATTCGTTTAAAAGAGCGAGTGAGCAGTCGCTCACTAAAAAGTGAACGGTAGTTCTTCTAGGTGAGTCGGCTAATTCTGAAGACCAAGAAGAGCTTGTTCACGTGGGCTTTGTAGACTGTTGAGCTGAAAAAGGTCTACTAATTGCATCAAAGTCGATTTAAGGGGGTATTACTGAGGAAGTGAGCTAGTGAACCATTCAAAAGAACTAGTTCTTTTCGTAGAGTGATCAAATGAACACCGCTCTTTTTAGTGAATCACTTAGGCCACCTCTAACTCAAAGACTTCGTAAATTGCAAAAGTAGGTGTGTTAGAAATTTTTCCCCCAGCATATGAAAATAAATTCATAAAATTCAAAAAATATAACTATGCATTTTTATATTTCTTTACACCTAAATTTTAATCCTCCACAAACAGGTTACGATTCAAAATAGGCACGGAATGTCTCTTTCATTTTATTTTTATATTGTATTCGAGACTACGCTTACTATCAGATTCTGCATCTGCTGCAATATCGCTTGCCTGTAGCAATGACCGTGGGAACTTAACGATGGGGGGAAAAGGACTTCGAATAAAAAATTTTGGAGGCACTTTTCTTTACTTTAAGCGTATACTACACTTTAGACGAAATATGTAGCCTTTAAAAATTATATAGAATGACGAGGTGACCATTCTCTGCCAATCGATCCAAATAGTTTGGAAATCACGCAGAAATCCTAAGGGCTACAAGAAGAAATTTGGGTATCTCGTAAGACAACTCGGGTAAAAGAGTCAACTCTTAAAATTAAATCAAATTTTGCAATTTTCCACTTGTGCGGTTAATATATACAATATATAAATACTTTCTGCGCCTTCAGTTTATATAAAATTCTATAAATGTATATGAATCTTGAAATACGAAAGTTACTGCGATGGTATTATAACATCTTGTACTCTTTGATAATCGCCCCTGTGTTTAGAATCTCATCTTCTATCTGTATCATGCAACAAAAATAACAGGAACTGTTACAGAAATTTATTAGAGGGCCGTTTTTCGTTTGGTTCGCAAATAATGCTGCCGTTTGTATGTTTCCCTGTGTTCTCATATTATTGATCTATTTCGTGGGAGAATAAAATTATAGTAAACGCTTAGGACATAATAGAACGTCAGTATGAAAATTTTATGAGACAACTTTCCAAAATAAATAACACATTAGCTGGATTTAAAATAAAAGTTCAAGAATTAACAAACAACTTGTTAGTGAAATGTGTGAAACAGCAATATTAACGGCAATTCTTATTATAAATTAAGAGTATATATGTATATATAATGAGATAACACAAGGAATAAAAATGAGTTTTGCGTAACAATGCACTATCGTTAACCCTTGTTAATAACAGAGCAAACTGTATAAATGGCTACAGGAAGGATGTAAGAGACAAATGTTTACGGAAATTTTGACTGTATGACCCGAACTGTTGTTCAACCGCTAAGTGACAGTTTCGATTTGTCGCGCATTTCGCCTCCTTTGGGATACTACAGTATAACGTAGAATTTCAGCCAAGAAGCGTGCTAGCATCCTCTTACGATCAAAACAAATTCACGACTCCGCTGAGATTTAAATACAGGACCCTGAGTTTTATAGTCAAGCATTTTAATCACTTAGCTTCCAGAGCATTCTGTCTGCAGTTATTAGCCGGATTATATCTGAACAACTCGAGATTGTAGCTGAGACAGCTGCACTGGAATTTGACAGTACAGTTCGCTTCAAGTTCAGCCGGATATGGCACTGTCCTTCTACTCTCTGATAATCGTCCCTGTATTTAGAATCTCATCTTCTATCTGCATCATGCAACAACAATAACAGGAAGCATTTAATGGTACAGCCATATGAAGAAACCTGTTAAATGACCTTTTAATTCACGGAGACCTCTACGGGATCCGAGAGATCCTTTTGCATCATTAAGATTACGACTAGAACAGTAATGCGGTGTGAATGTCAGTCGAACTGCTCCGGAATCTGGGAAAACATCAAGAATCATTAAGCCAGAGATATTATGTTGACAACAGATTTAGTGATAAAGAACGGTAATGAGCATTGGGAAATCCTAACTGCTCGAGAGCATATCGCTCGAATCTTGACAAGATTTTATCAGCCTTAAGGAATTTTACAAATGACTTCCAAGATTCCTTGTTTCTCAGACAAACATATCGTGGGGGAGTTCTATTTGATCATCGAGATTTGAATGCACTTAAATGGTGTAATATTTATTTATTTATTTATTTATTTTTGCTTTTGACATTACGCCTTGTCGACGTCGAGGTCATTAGAGATTGGAAAGTACGGGGGAGAGGAGCGGAAAGGAATTCGGCCATGGCCTTTTTAAAGGAAGCATACCAACATACGCCTGGAGAGATTTGGATAAACCACGGAAATCCCAAATCTGGATGCCCGGACGAGGATTCGAACCGGCTTCCTCCCGAATACGAGGTCAGAAAGTTACCGCTCATCCAGCACGACCGGCGTAGGAAGTATTGCATTTAATTTCCTTTACTGCCGTTTTTGCATTCTGTGGCTTCTTATGAGTCTTCAGAACATTCTGAAGGCCTACACCAAGCTGAAAACTGAGGCATAGAGACTAATGGAAGATAAAGCGAGAATGATACACCCAGAAACGTGTGTTTCCTGTCAAGACCTTAATTTTGATGACCTGTTTACAGCTGCTGGAGTTTCTTACCGGTAATATAAATAAAAATCCTGCAAGACGTGTGACAATCCCTATTTTTGGCCAGTCATTGCATTTAACGGTTATCTGCATAGTAGAACCTATACGGATAAGTTTCTTGTGGGTAATACTCAGGGTTGCCACAATACAAGTTTTAAGAGATTCAGTTTATGGTTCGAGAAATTCTTATAACGAAATAAAGGAAAGGAATACCGTTTAAGAGACTCTAGCTTTCTACGGAAACTCGTCACTCACTGGATAGTAGTCTTGGGAATCGAAACCGAGCAGCCCCAATGTCAGGCCCGAACGTTGTTACTCATTCACAGGCTCAGTCTGTTCACCATATTAAAGAACTTAATGAAAACTACGTATCTATACACGACGAGGCAACTACATTCTTTTCAGCCCGCCCTTCCTGATCATCGTCACTAAGTAAGAGGTGAGATGCTCAGTGCCACGCTTCGGATGTTATTTACTTACATGAGGACTCGGGATTCATTCGATTTGACGCTTTGAAGTGGCTCCGGTCCTGTCGTTGAGCTTCGATGAGAAATTTTCGACCTTGATTGAGTCTCAGGGACTGAACCTCGATTGCCCGAAAGGTGATAAATCACTCTATCGACTGAGCTTGGCGGCGCACAAGTTGCGATATGTGCGTTGGTCTTACTTGATTCACAGTTCACAAGATTAAGAAAATAAAAGGTGTTATTTCTTCTAAAACATTAAATGCATTCATTTTTACTTTTCAATATGCAATGCCATGTCGTTGAATTAAGGCATACCTAGAACATGCTGAACCAAAGACGCTGCAAAAATGTGAGCTTTGTTATATAGTTCTGATACTATTATTGCAGTTGCCGATTAAATTGCTCTGACAGCCTTCATTAACGAAAGTGGCATTAACATTAATTGACTGATTTTGTGAAATACTCTGGTTCATTTATTTCGGAGACGTTAGAAGATGCGATGTGAATGAGTTCAGACGATTAATCTCTATTCATCGGATCACACTTGGAGTTCTTTTCACTTACGGAAACCACTGCAGAAGAACTTCAATAAAATGTGTTCTATAAAGTACCTCACCATACCACACTCCAAAAATATTATTTAAAATTAAGTTAATCCAACCAAGCCCAGTGACTGAGAGACCTGAAATTCTGGAGGGTGCGGGATCAAATCCATGTCCAGCCAAGCAGATTTCGCTTTTCCATGGTTTCCCAAAAATGCCAGTGTGGTTCCAACAAAAAGCCACGGCCGTATTCCTTCATGTTCCATGACCTCATCCTCACCTGCCTCAAGCGAATTCCACGTCTACGACGCCTAAAGTCCAAAGCAAAAAAAATTAATCCATTCGTACTGGTGGAAGTTGAACACCTTAAGATGATAAATAAAGACGGTGATCAATGAAATTAAGAAAATTATTAAAAAAAAAAAATACGCACGTCACTTGGGCTGTTGTTTAGTAAGCACTGGATGCTGCCCTGAGACTAGGCAGTTCAAGGTAACTACAGCTTAACATATTGCTGTCCCTATGAAATACTGCTCAACGTGCAATATAGTATTGAAGTTCGGCGGGGCTCTGTACCTGTCGCCGGCGGCGGGGTCTGCGTTGCCTGAGGCGCACCGTCGCCCGCCGGGAACAAGTGTCCGGAGACGGCAGCCACCACGAGCAGCAGGCTGTTGAGCGCGCGACGGTCCATGGCCAGGGCTCGAATGCTCAGCAGACTCCAAGCACACCGAGAGAAAGCGCCCCCCCCACCCGCGGCCCTGTCGCCACCACGGTAGCACACGTATTGTCTGCGCAAGGCATTTCCGATGCAATCACCACGCTGGCTTGTTATCCACTAGACCAGTTCGTCTCTAGGTGTCATCGTACACACGTTGGTGTCTTGTGGAGGTGGCGTGTTACAAGAGCATCACCCTTGCGGTTGTGACTGCGATGTGACTGAGGAGCACTTGTCGAGCGAGCTGGGTGAGCGGTACCGTCCTGGCATCGCATTCGGGAGGACGCGGGTTAGAATCCCTGCCCGGCTATCCAGATTTGTGTTTTCAATCGTTTCTCCAAATCACTCCTGACGCATGCCGGGATGGTTCCTTCAAAAATGTCATGGCGGAATTTCTAGCGTTCCTTGACTCAAGTTCTTTATGCTCCGAATCGTAAACGGTTTGTGATGAACGATTCTGAACAAGTTCTGGTATACCTGGTTGTAATATAAAAGTTTTTTGACTCAACAAGGATAAATTCAAAGAAGAACAGTAAATTTTGTGTATGGTGAATGCATTTTTCTTTAACTGCTTAACGTATCTTAACAGCAAGGTCTTTAGAGACGGTAAAGGATGGGGCGCAAGGAATGGGAAGGAATTCGGCCATGACCTTTTGAAGGAAGCATCTCGGAATTTGCCTGGAGTGATTTGGGAAACAATGGAAAACCCAAATCTGGATGCGCGGACGGGGATTCGAACCGCCGTCCTCCCGAATGCGAGTGCAGATCGCTAACCGTTACACCACCACGCTCGGTTGGTAAATGAAGAATATAGTTCGTATATGGATACAAAATTGCTCATTTAGAACAATAAAAATACATACATTGATATATATTTCGACAGTGGGATAAGGATTTTAGAAAATCCTCATAAAACATTGCTTCTGCTGGAGAGTTTGGCTAGAGAATGTACTAGGTAAATTAGGGCAATGGGCAAGAAGTTAACGGTTTATTTATTAAATTTCATAATTGTTTTGACTGAAAAGTAAGTCGGACGTGGTCTTTATAGAGGTAGGCCGCATTCTCCTCAACTGTTTTCGGAAAATCATGAAAACCGAAATCTGTATGACCAAACCTGTTATTGTCCAAACTGAATAGCCTGAAGAAAGAACATACCAGTAACACTTTTAATCAAACGTGTCACATTTAGGTGGAAATTGCTCGTGATGCAAATAATGGCCGATAGTGATTTGTAGTGAACACGATACAACAATTTTAATATCAGATACGATGATGCCGAAATTAGCAGATATTAACACACAACATCAATATAAAACAGCACCTTTTAAAAAACAAGCTTTCAGGTAAGACCGAGACTATTCAGTTAGTGGTCCTCGCATTTGCGAGGACGCGGGTTCGAATTCCCGTCCGGCCATCCAGGTATCAGTTTCCAATGATTTTCTGAAATCATTCCAGCCGAATGCATGGATGTTTCCTTCAAAAGGCCATGGCTGAACTCCTTCCTGCTCCTTTCGACCCCCCAATTCTCTCTCCACTCTGATGACCACGAAGCAACGAGGCCTAAGAACCGAAGCAAGAAAAGAAAAGTTTTACTACATTGGGGTAGGAAGGAAACAATCAACCTTGAAAAATGGTATCGAGTGACGCAAGCAGATCTGAAACTTAAAAGCAATCGCACTGAAGTGGAGACAATAGGTAGAGGCATTGGCTCGGGAACTTGGCTATTTAATATAATTATTGATGTAAGAACGAAAGCTTTCCCGGGGTCGACGTGTAAAATGGTCTCGGGCAATGTTACGAAGCCGATTCCGACTTCGAAGTGTCGAAGAGATAGCCCTCGACGTGTTTTAAAGCATCCAGACGCAACTCTATTCGTTTAGATACCTAGCTGCTAGTAATGTGTACAACGTGTTGTTTCCATGATTTTATCTTGTCAACATTCGCCTGTATCCACGTTTTGCTCAAACTGCTAATTATTATCCGATATGCAATAGTTATAGAGATTGATGAGAAAGAAAGTACTGTAATTACTCACTCTCAGTTCACTAAATAAAATTAGAGGTGCCTATCAAATAAACCACAGTCAAAAAAATAAAAAATTTGGATGGTTATTTGTATGTTATATTGTTTCTTTCAACCCGGGGTTTCTCTAGGTCTTTTTTATGATAACAAACTCTTCAGTGGGAATAAGTTATCGAAAGTCACTGTTACAAAATAGAATGACACAATTTTATTTCATATAAAAAATACAAGAGACATATGGATTCATGTAAATTGGGAACTCCGATAGGTAAATAAAAAAGTATAAATGACCAATAAACAAATCTACAACAATAATCATTATTTCACCAAATTTACGAAAGTTGAAAATCTCATTACAATAAACTAGGAGAAGTGATAGAAGTTAGTGAATTTTGCTACATAGGAAGTAAAAATACAACCGATGGCCGAAGCAGGAATGATGTTAAAAGCAGAATAGCAGTAACGAAAAGAGCCTTCATGAAAATGGGAAATCTTTTAGTTTCAAATATTGATATAGGATACACAAAGAACTTTTTAAAACTATGTGTGTAGCACAGCACTTTATGGCAGCGAAGCATGGACTTGAGGAATACCATAAAGGAGGAAAACTGAAACACCTGAAATATGGTGGTATAGAAGGATGCTGAAAATTACGTGGACGGATAAAGTACGAAACGAACAAGTTTTGGAAATGATGGGCGAGGAAAGAAGCTTGTGGAAGATCTTACAGGATGTGTCTATATTTTGAGACATGCAGGATTGGTTAACTTGTTAGTGGAGGGAACAGACGAAGGTAAGAACTGCAGAGGAAGACAGAGAAGCATAATTCACAGAAAAGTTTATTTTAATGACAGCATGAATGCATCCAAATCTTTTCATCTTTCTCCATCGAAGACAAGGGTCGACGTAAATGGCAATGATATGCGAAGGTTTGATAAGAATACCTTTAGATGCAGGGGGAAAAAATTCGTAGTTGTTCTTCTCATCAACCTTTTTCAGAGTTATTAGCTAATGGAGTGGTTACCGACACACACACACACACACACACACACACACACACAAAATGTTTGAAACGGTATTGCTGACCAAAGAAAGATATCTGAAACGGGAAACTTTGTTTCCCCAAAGAACGACAAGATCTGAAATTCCTTATCGTACCACATCAACGAACCCAACTAGGACCACCACTTTGTTCCGCCTCGGTCTGTAAGCTGCGGACAGGCCGCTCCACGGCGAGTCGAAACGAAAGCGAAACCTCGCGTGAGGTAAGAGCGGCGATCCACTCTGCTTGCTGTATCCACGTGGGCCTGAGCGGGAGCACCTGTCAATGCTACACGCACCTAAGCAAAGGATCAGGGGCGGATCCAGGGGGGGGGGGGGGGGCTAGGGGGCTAGGTCCACCTCCGCCATTATAATTTTGGAGACCTTTTTTTTTTAGCTCTATAGATTCGAGGCCCGAGGGGACTACAAATACTACCCTTTGCCCAACTCAAGCCCCCCCCCCCAAACCAAAATCCACTAAAAGGAAGCCCCCCAACCAAAATCCACTCAAGCCGAGCCCCCTCCCCCCAACCCAAAGTCCGCCCAAGCCCCTCCCAAAGCAAATTCCTGGATCCGCCCCTGCAAAGGATAAACCCTGCTGCGTAATGCCTGGCTCAACTAAACTGTTAACTTGCAGCACGGAGCAAATATGTCACGTCCCGACACCACAATACTTGACATCCGACGCATAACACGAAAGAAAAACTTCAAACGAAATGTATCTTAAAATACTGACGTGGAAGCTGCGTTACCAAAAACATTTACAACTAATATACAGTTTAAGTTGTGAATAAAATAAGAAAAATCTTTTATTTTAAGGACACTTTCTCATATAGTTACATAATTTTATTTAAAATGCTCTATATCATAAGTACATTGAATTATAAAGGTACCTATAGTAAATTTGATTGTAAGTGAATCGATGCCATTAGCAACGTTGGAGAGCCATGGAGTTGAGTTTGTTATCTAATCTCAAAACGTGTCAGACACTGCTCTCAGTGCCAAGCGATTGCCATCTCAATTTCCACAAGCGAGATATGTATTTGTTCATTAGAGTATGGATATGTAAATGCACGAGTCTCGACTCGTATTTGCGCCGTTATTATTATTTCTGTTTCTGTCCAACTGTATGGTTTTTCAAGTTTACAGGTCAGAGTTGTAGACTGCGAGAGACGACGCAATGGCGCAGACAAAATATTCGGCTACTGTATGTTATACCACTCTAGGCCAGATACGTCTGTATAAAGCATTTGGGTACAGTATGCTACATATTGTTCAACAATACGTTACAGTGTTGTAAACTTTCCACAGGACAATCATGCTAGTCCTTTGGTGCTAAATCGCAAAAGAAAATGTTGGGGCCTATTGTCAGGACTATAATCCAACAGTATTCTCTGGTAACGAATGTGCGATTAATCAGGGCATCATTGAAAGATAATTCAATCCGACAAATAAATTGACACACAAATCACGCCAGTAACTAATATGTTGTGCATTTGTAATACATGTCAAGTACCATATGCGTCAAAATAATTTTCGAGGAGACCTTCAAGAAGAACATTTGTTTTGAGCAGTTAATGGAGAGTCGTATGAGTGGTGAGGTAGAAAATTGCTGCCGCCTCGTGTCTGCGAGCTGGTTCGTGTGTCCTCCAGGTTACGGTAATAGCGCGCGACCACGCCCCTCCCCGTGTCCTTCAGGCGTCACGAAACGCCTCAGGGTGCTTACTGCGAGGCTAAGTTCACGGAGAGGTCCTCTCCATAACCTTCGCAGTCAACGACTTTTTCAGTATTATCAACAGCCTCGCTCTTCATATCACAGCAACATGTGGGCAGCCAGGGGAAAATTATATCAGTAGGCTTATAAGCGTAATCACGCGAGAATTGAGTCTTTTCCTAAAAATTCTTCTCTTTTACCATGCATGACGTTTCGACAGCTGTCTTCTTCAGGTGAAATGGTAGGTCGAAGTGGTTACTTCAATAACAAGATGCCTCGCGATTCTGGCTTATGTAAATACTGATTGCAATGGCAACTTCTTTTAGGGTATATTTGCTTGAAATTTCTTGCAAATTTGTATCTCCATCCATTTGTTAGTCCGGCTGTCATAATTTAACTGGCGTCACTGGACTTGCTACGACCTGTTGGTATACATGGTCAGGTTAAACGTCATCACTTTCAGTTTTTACTGGCCATCTGGTATTGTTATTAAAGTGCACTTGTGTACACAGCTGTCGTATTAGTGGGTTGTCGTGGTCAGGACATTCATTGTTGGTGCAGCTTCTTTGCCGCAGCTCTGAAGCGTTCCTTGAGATCCGGAAGACTGCTTATTTGTTGTAGCATGGCTGTTGGGGTATCCCTCGGTGGCTTGTGGGTCCATAAACAATCCTGCTGATGCGGCAGCCAGTGGAAGAGTAGCTACTGTAGCGGGCAGCATAGGTGTTTTTTTTATTTTTTTTTTATTGCTTAACGTCTATAGAGACGGGAAAGGATGGGGGGGGGGGGTAAGGAATGGGAAGGAATTCGGCCATGGCCTTTTTTGAAGGAAGCATCCCGGAATTTGTCTGGAGTGATTTGGGAAACCATGGAAACCCAAATCTGGATGCCCGGACGGGGATTCGAACCGGTGTGCTCCCGAATGCGAGGCCAGAACGCTAACCGTTACACCACCACTCTCAGTAGCAAAGGTGTCGCTAGCTGCAATCAGTATTAAAAATGAGCCGGAATCGCAATGCCATTAACCACTTCGACCAACCATTTCAGCTGATGAAGACAGCGGAGGTAGCGTGCATGGCATGAATTATCCGGCAGAACACTCGAGAAGAATTTTTAATCGTAACTAGCTAAACCAGTCTACATTTCGCTGTGAAATGAAAGAGCCTACCGACTCTAGAATATGCGACGACATATAATTGCTCATGTGAAAAACATTCTGTTTCTAATTGTGGTATGGAAAAAAACCCTAAAGAAGTGAATTGAATGCAACAATCGCAATGAAAGTAACTTCGATAACAGGTAATCAAATCACTTCCCAAAGAATCAGATCATTTCATCGAACAATTAATTACGCACATAATGAGCATAAATTGCTACAAAAAATGATGAAATTTTTGAAAAAATATCGAAATTTTTTAGACAAAACCACAATTGAGGATAGTAGCATACAAAAACCTTCTTCGTGTCGTCCACCATTTTCACAGAATTTCAAATCAATCGACTGACTACTTTTCGAGTTTTGCAAGCACAACATATGTAGGCTGATTTTTCACATATAAAGATTATGTAGCATATCACAGAATCACATGTCCGTAGAAACTAGTCATAGCAGAACCTGGATTTATATCTGTAACAGCTGTTTAGAGACAACAGTGACACTTGATTACTGATCTGGTAGGGGACGACACCCCGACCTGAGTATCGAGGAGTTGGAGGACGCGGGTTCGAATTCTCGTCCGGCCATTCTGATTTCAGTTTTTCATGGTTTCCAGAAATCGTATCAGGCGTATTCTGGTATGGTTTTTAATAGACCATTGTGGAATTTCCTTCCCTTTTCTTGTCCCAGTTCTTTAATATTTACTACAAGTAATTACTGTTGCGTCATACAGGACACTGACTATACCTACGCTTGACGTATGCAAATGCTAGGTACAAATTTGCGGGACGAAAGAGTACTTTGCTAATGGATAACTATTGGCTGTCGTATATAAAAATCCATTGTAAAGGATATTAAAAATCTTTCAGATCGTCACTAAGATACTGTTACGTTCTTCACACAGTAACTTATTTAAAATGACACTTTTGACACCTATTTTCTAACACCAGTAGTTCTGCACTGTGCGAGTAGTATAACAGCGTTCTAAACGAGTGGAAGAATTGTTCGGTAACGCTCTAGCTTAGGTTGAAATCCCCATCGGGTCGTCCAAATTTCGGTTTTCATGGTTTCCAGAAATTACTCCAGGAAAATACCGGGATGGTTCCTTCAAAAAGTCATCATCTAATTCCATCTTTTCCTTTTCTCTCCTCGTCTCCTGCATCTAATGATCTCAATGTCAATGAGGCGAAAAGACAGAAGAAAAGAAGAAAAAAGAAGATATGTCCTAATTCTACATATACGCGACATTTTAGAATCGCAATGTCCAGGAATAAACTTCACATCCTGAAAATAGTGCACGGTAGGTCAAACTGACCGTTGTAATGATTATCTTGAATACTCTGTGTATACCGGAACACTTAGTTTCTTTAGTTTGTCGAACGCTGAGTGGAGATGAATTTAGAATTCATAAATAGATTAAATCCTTTTTGGCTTCACAGACCGTCTCACTAGCAGTCACTGTACGTGGCAGGTAATTGGTAGCTACAGTTTTAGGTGGCATTCGAACTACGAAAGCGCAGGCTTGGAATCATAATTTTTAAAGTGCCGTTCAACGACCGTTTGCGTTTCTTCTTTTTTTTTTTAATAAGAGTGGCTGAATTTTAATATCAGACATAAAGATACTCAGCATAAGATGTAAATTGGAAGTAATCTAACTGTAATTGTTGCAGTAAGTATGGATATCGAATGCCCCATTTTATTCGTACATGGCAGGACATACGGATCAGTTGGCAGGTATGAGATCCTAGAAGGGCCACACTCTTATTTTGTGTCGTCTTAGGGGGGAACCCATAAATTACGTGAGGTTTCCTGAGATCTGGGGGGTCCGGCGAAATCTCACCAAACCTCACCAAGGGGGGGGGGGGGGGGTTACGGAAATGTCACTTGAGGTTTTGGGAAAAGTTTTTGGACAGTCGATTTTAGGGAGGTATTTCGTCGAAAAGTGGGGGTGTAACCGGGGGGGGGGGGTTGTCCGGTCAGATCTCAGGAAATCTCACCAGAGGGGGAGGAGGTGGGAGCGGAAAACCCCCTCACGTAATTTATGGATGCCCCCTTACAGCACTTTCTCTGAGTTGTCTGGCTGGTTGCATATCTTCCAATAAACTTGAAAGTCATCTGACTTGCCTAACCGCGTATGCCGCTAGACACTACGTCATCAACTTGCGGAGGATGAGTGATGCAGCTTAAACGGGAAATACTGCCGATTGCTAAGGTATCCTCTAAAGGCAGAGCGAAAGCTTTCCCAAGACTAGTTCCGCTGTTTGGAAATACAGTCGCTATAACCCGATACAGTCAATGTAATTTATTCAACGAAACTGAAGTAGTAAAGATGTTAGAAGCTTAAGGTAATTTAATGTAAAGTCTCCTTTCAGAGTGATGTATTAACGGTTTCATTATTGATAGCTTACTGCAACTCAGTCACGAATACAATGCAAAAATAGGAACTGTAGTTCATTTGTGTTATATAACGTAAGTTTGTTCTTTTATTGCGATTTTGTAATTCAGAATTATGCGAACTGAACTGCCTTAATTTTCACTTTCAATCATAAAATGAAAAATTCTGTTTAATAAAATACGTTGAGCCTGGAGATCTCACCTCGATTCATTGGCCAACTTCGGCCAGTCCCGATGATGCCCGAAGTGTTAGTTACACTGCCTGCCACCGCGGCGCTGATAGCTAATCAGCAAAATTCAAATGAATAACTGTATTGACTTTATTTACGTTTACTAGACGACCCGTGCGAAAATTTCGCGAATAAAATGCGATGAATAGTGAGGTTGAATATAATATCACCAAGTTCAGTCATTACTTTTCATACTCCTACTTCATTAATCGATTTTGGTTAGAAATCTAGGGAGATAAATGGCTCGAAAGACAAAAAACGTATTTTAGAAATATTGTCATTTTTGCGATTTATGGGTCGAATTACGAAAAATTCCTTTCTTAGAATATAATGTTACCACGGCGGAAACCTTAGTCTATAATACGATATGTCATTTATCTATATCGATTAGATATCAAGGGAAATATAAGGCTCCTGACACAAAAATACGTTGTAGAACAATTTATACTTTTTCCCTTTAATAGTTGAATTCCAAACACTTCTTTCTTAAAAGAAGCTGAGACATTATTCCTCACAATCGTACTTGATTTATCGATTTTGGATAGATATCAAGGGAGATAAGTGGCTCGAGACACAAAAAACGCATTTTAGAAAAATTGACTTTATTGCCTTTTATGGGTCGAATTACGAAAAATTCCTTTCTGAAAATATAATGTTACCACGGCGGAGACCTTATTCTTTAATATGATACCTCATTTATCTATATCGATTAGATATCAAGGGAAATATAAGACTCGTGACACAAAAATACGTTGTAGAACAATTTATACTTATTCCCTTTAATAGTTGAATTCCAAACACTTCTTTCTTAAAATATGATGTCAGCAAAGCTGAGACATTATTCCTCACAATCGTACTTGATTTATCGATTTTGGATAGATATCAAGGGAGATAAGTGGCTCGAGACACAAAAAACGCATTTTAGAAAAATTGACTTTTTTGCCTTTTATGGGTCGAATTACGAAAAATTCCTTTCTTAAAATATAATGTTACCATGGCTGAGACCTTATTCTTTAATATGTTACCTCATTTATCTATATCGGTTAGATATTAAGGGAGATAAATCGCTCGTGACACAAAAACGCATTGCAAAAATATTGATACTTTTGCCCTTTAAGGGTCGAATTCCGAAAACTTTCTGGCTTAATATATGACGTCACTAAAGCGGAGATCTTACTCTTTAAAACGATACTTCATAAAACTGTTTCAGATAGGTATCCAGGGAGATAACTGACTCGTAACACAGAAAACAGCATTTTAGAAAAATTTACATTTTTGCCCTTTAAGGGTCGAATTCCAAAACCTTTCTTGCTTAAAATACGATTTAACCAAAGTGGAGACCATAAGCTTTAAAATGACACCTCATTCATTGATTTCGGTTAAGTATGAAGGAAGATATAGGCTTGTGACAAAAAAATACCTTATAGAAATAATATATATGATACTGTAAAAAGGAAATGTAAATTTCTAATAAATAGTAGAATTTGACTTAATTTGCACTGAAATTGTTCAAATAAAGCGTAATTACGATGCCAGCTAAAGGTAATTGTTTGTTGTGTACCAGAGATAAAGTTTATAGTGCGAGGCAGATATAAGAGAAATGATGAATAATTTACCGAAAACTTTGAAAGAATTTAAAGATAAAATTTGTTGAGGGCAAATGTAGGTGGGTGCAGCATAGGGGGAAGATGGGTGTGTAGGGAAATTGCCACCGGAGCCTGTGCTCCATTGCAATTAAATTAAATTAAATATATAAATGTAATGTGACCTTCGTTTAAAATAAATGTTTACGCTGTATTCTCTGTAGCAGTTACTGAAACCATGGAGGAAGGAAATATATGGAGACGACGCAAGAGACCTTCACCACGCATTGAAGTGAAGCCGGGCGGAGGAGGAATGGGGGGCTAGGCCGATCTCATACAGACACGGGGTATATGTACCCCAAGGGGACTCTAGGATAAACGTAACGCCGCAATCTGGTGATGGATTATTATGTAACTCGATGAGATAAATAAAAAATAAAGTTATTTGATATCATGCTTAGTTTTCGAGATATCCTATCTCAAACGTGAAATGTTTTTGGTTGAAATTCAGTAGAAAAACTTGGTCAAAGTCAAATTTGATGACGGATTCTTATTTAAAAAGACGAGACAAATAAAAAATAAAGAATACAAATTTTCGATATCTCGCCTAGTTTTCGAGATATACTGTATCAAAAGTGAGGTGTCTTGAGTTGAAATGCAGAAGAAACATTTTGCAAAAGTCAAATTTAATGATCGATTCTTATGTAACACGACGAAAAAAATCGAAAATAAAGAATAAAATTTTTCGATATCTTGCTTAGTTTTCGGGATATACTGGAATTGGGTTGATATGCAGCCTGGACTAAAAATTAATTCTGCCAAAGCCACAATGATTTACATGGTGGACATGCAGAATGGGTATTTCAGTTTTTTTACTACCACTTGTGGTTAGGTTGAAATGTGGCCTAGACCAGAATAAAAATAATTATCTTGTTACCATACATCGTTTAATTGGGAATAGCTGGAAGTGGAAGTAGTTTCCATCGCGATACACGTTTTGTCACTAACGTGGTCCTCATGAAATTACTAACAGTAATAGATAAATTCTGAGTCCCTTATGGAACAACAAAACCATTCTGGTACAGACTGCATTTAGACCTAACCACAATCTCCATTAAATTGCCGCTACAGAATCAAACTATGTAGACATATCCATACACGCGTATTTGAATCGCAAACTGTATTTGCGGTAACAACATCATCAAGATTCCTAGATTGCATAGCATAATTTAACACATTTAATTTCATCATACACAGTCAGTATAAACTGCAACGTGACGAAAGAAAGCGCAATACTAAATTCACTGAATCGCGATGTAAAACACAACCCTTTAAATCTCATTTTCAACACTCATTAAAAAGTAATGCTAGTCTATTATGTGCAAAATAGCAAGGTATGCTGATTTTCTACACTACACCAACAAAAATTTGAGAACAAAGTCATCCCATTGAGAGCTATGACTAAATATTTATAGACAGGCACCGAAGTTTGCAAAACCTACCGCCCACTTCAACAACGACAATTAGAATTCAACTTACTTATGAAATGATATTACAGATTCTTTCCTCTCTTGCCTATTTGTGCAACCGTATACAACACAAGATGGCATTATAAAACACTTATACACATTACAAAATGAAATAATCACAGCATCTAACTCAATGTGAACATCGCATTTGTTTGGGATCGCAATATCGCGGCTGCCGCCACTGCGCATGCGCGAGAGTTTAGAGCCTGCTTCACAGATTTAACGTCACTTCTCCTCCTTATATTTCCTTCCTCCATGACTGAAACCAAGCCACAACATAACCTAAGAACTTTTTTTTACATAAGATAACAAAACAGGGAAGTTTATTAAAATCCAGAGAATGTTTACACGTAACGTAATTATTCACGAAACATACCAAATACATACATAAATGATATTTATTCGTTATTGCAATTACTTTTACTTAGAAAGTTTTTCATAACAACAAACATTTCCGCCAAATAAAATCAAATGGAGTTATTTAGGAACATCCTAACAAAATACTCCGCCAATCTAATCAGAGAAAGTTTACTAAGATGATATTTATTCGTTATTCATCTGTCTTCAGAAACTTTTCCAGAACAAATTCCTGCTATCACCATAGGTGATGCACGTCATTTTAGACTAGCGTTTAAACAAGTAAAGAAATAAAAATACACCTGCTATGTTATATCGGGGGAAGTTACAGTGGCTTCTAGTAGTTCGGTTGATTAAGGTTCATGACTCGGGTACTGAAGGCCCACGATTCGAGTCCTGGTCTCTACTGGAATTTTTGTGGACCTAAAACTGCTTGATTTGTTAATGTGAAGATACAAGGATGCTCCGTGCTTCAGATTCCACGTTATACTATCGGTACCATTTACCTGTTAGGATTACCAGGTTAGATCAGAGGACCACAAACCACAATAAATTATTATTTCTTACCTCCTAAGTCTGCTTACCACAATATGAGTAGTTTAGTTCGATATTCCGTGGCCGAGCAAGCTCAGACACTAAGAGATTCTGTCTGATGCAATCTCGGAACGGAATACGTGATTCATTCCGTATAAACAGCGACATTGCGTGGGTTAGCGACACCGCTGTAGTCAGAGAAGCTGACAAATACGTCTGCTGTGACGCACCAGACAGATCGTAGTCACTATTCTGTGAAAGAGGAGCGATCGCTTCCATTGTTACTATGGTTCCCTAACATAAGCGAACACTCAGTTAGACCAGTCAAAAATCCCTTTACTTCCGGTTTGAAGACAGTGCGATCGCTGTTACGTACACCTCAAATAAAATATAATAGTGGGTCCACGCTTAGGAGAAATGGTGTACTCAGATGGATTTTTTATTTTTTTTATTTTGATTCTGCGTTATCCTTGCGAATAAAATACGACGAAATGTTAAAAGTTAGTGGTGGACTGTAATTTCATGCCATACACACAATACGACACTTGTTTTATGTTTCTAAATTTATTGAACGTATTTAATGTAATAATTTAAATATGCAGGATATTGATCGAAGTATTGAATCGAGTAGCCGTGGAGAAGACATCGTGTCACCGCGCTGTACTCTAGGCTAGAAACTTTGAATTATATACAAATTATACAATGTGAAATTCCAAATTATCAATTCATCAGAAGCGGAGAAAGTAATCTTTTAAATGGCATCTCATTTATCGATTTTGGTTACGTATAAAAGGAGATAAACGGTTTGTCATGAAAAATCTATAAATAATATAGAAGATAGTAGTTATTCTTGAATCTGATTTTGCCGAGCAGGTATTTAGAAGTTCTTACAGTTTCATTAAAGTTGAAGGATAAAAATTACACACTATGCGTGTAAAACTTACGTATAAACTAATGTATTTCTCCAATGCGGTATTTTTTTTTTTAAAAAAACAACAACAACAAAAAAAAACAGTTGTTCTGAAATGTCATATAGTACACGAGTAAAAATGATGGAAAGATTTCCTTCTAAGAAATATGTACTGAAAAAGACTTTCTTTGTTTACGTATTTCACCAGAGAAATAAACTGAGCTATGCCATAAGAGCGACTTGGAAAGATGATGTCTAGAAATTAAATAAGAAAGTTCTGAGTATATCTATTAACAGCTGCGTCTGTTAAATCGATACCAATGGACGCCTGAAGAACAAATTTTCTGTAAGTGGCTGTACGTATAAGGAGATTAGCAATAAGCTGGTTACATGCATTGAAGATAAAAGGATGTAATAATCTGTGAAAAGAGAACCAAAGGGCGGATGGATGAGAGGGAGAAGAGAACCAAACAGTGAAAGGAAGCGTAAAGGTATTATGAGCTTTTGTTGGCTGGCGGCTTACCCCCTCCTCTTCTGAGCAACAGTAAATGATAAAAGAGTACGAAGCTGCTTGTCCAGCTGCAAGGCTGACGGGTGAGCGGGTCATGAGTTCTTAATTGCTCTTTAAACGACAATTTCTGTCACCAAGAGTGATTTCACATTTGGCTGCAGCTCTTAGTGTGAAGCGTGGTACTTGCTCATTGCAGCCTCCTGTTGCCTTCTAGCAGAGAAAAGGAAGAAAGTGAAGGTCGAATATGTGATGAGCCAATATCGCCTGCAAACTGCATTACGGAGTTAACTTTACTTAAACCTGAACTAAGGGCACTTAACAAACTGTTTTATTATTATTATTTTACTTTGGGCTTAACGGTTCTTCGAAGTCGAGGTCAGAAGAGCTGGGAGAGGGCGGGGACAAGGAACGGGAAGAAATTTGGTAATTGGCTTTTTGAGGGAATCATCCCGTGATTAACCTGTAGTGATTTGAAGATACCGCAGCGAACCGAGATTTGGATGGCCGAATGGAGATTTGAACTCGCGCCTTCCCGAACTGTTCCTTATCACATCAACTAATATTATCTTACTTAATCAATGTTAGGTAAATAAAACGACCTATTTTATAACAAAATTAGTAATAAGAAGTATAGTACAAAAAATTAAACAAAACTTTGATAAGATGTACTACTCATGGAATACCGTTCACATTTCTGAGGAAAGTTTTTTTCGTAACATCATTTCTTCAGATGTCTTATATTGTTCTAACAACATAATTTGGACCAGAAATTTCCAATTTCAGTGAAAAATTTCTTGAATCACATCAATAATAGTCTTCTGCTTGTGTACGTTGCTGTAAGTGATGGTATATTAACACATGCTGCAATTTATTAATTTTGCAATCTTGCACGTGACAGATGCCAGAAACGGCTAAAACTACCAGTTCCAGTTTTATACGATCTTTGAATTCAGCGCATAATAAAAGAAACAATTGTGGTTGCACCACCTGCTGAACTACTTCTGTCGTTCAGTCGCCAGTCTGTTTGACAATAATGAGTGCAAAATAAAACCCAAACATGAAATAACACCCTGTTATTAAATTTCTTACTTGAAACAGACAGAAATTTGTATAAGGCAATATTGTAAGGAAATATTACAACACATAGACGTTTAAAAATACAATTACAATTACCAATAATGACTGAATGTGTTGTGAATCAATCCCATTATGGATGTTCGAGAACCCTGACAGGAAGAAGTTTTTTCCTAAGGAATGTATCAATTACCGGAAACATGGCGGTATTTTATTGAAATGGAGGGGTGCAATATTTAAAAATTATATTACATATCTGTTTTGTAACCATTGGAATGATTAGTAAATTAAAATTTGGATAAACAGCTTATTTAGCTAATAGTTTTACGCCTCGACGACATCAAAACCATTAGATGCAAGAAATGACTGAGGGTAAGGGACGGGAAGAAATTTTGTCATGGCCTTTTGAAAGAACTGTCCCGGCCTTCGCCTGGAGCGATTGGGGGAAACCTAGGGAAACCGAAGTCTGAATGGCAGGACGGGGATTCGAACCAGCGTCCTCCCAAACCACATCCTCTGCCAGTCAGCTTTTGTTTGCAACAGTGACAGTAGTATGATAGTGCGTGGAGTGGTAAATGGCGGAGGATTCTTCGAAATATGCTCTATCGATGGATCATATCGGATTAATACTGCTCTAATCAGTAAAAAACTGAAGTGCTTGAATAGTGCCAACTATATGCTCTATGTACGAATCGACTGATGAATTTCCGGGAGCTCACTTCAAAACAATAAAGACAATAGGTAACACTTGCAGCGAAGGCCACACACATCAATATCCGAGGCGCTAACCATTCAGACAACTGTTTCATGTTGTAATGTCTTAATGGTGGGAGCTGAAATTAGATTAATAAACTATTATAAATCGAAATAAATTTGAAATTATCATTTTAACTGTAATGGTCTTAATTATTTGGAGTTATCCCGGCTGAAGATATATTTGTAAGAGATACTTTCTGCAGGATCGTTACAGGGGAAATGTTATTGTAGCTCATAGTGGGGGAGAACTCTTACGCGTGGTTTAGTCCGACGAATACAGCATCTCGCTTACTGAACTGCTACAGCAGCAGGTCACGAAGGTAGGGCTGGGTATGGGCGCCAGTTACATCATCGACGCAACGGGGGTGGACAGGTTTAGAGCTATCCATCGAGATCCGGAAACAAAGGCTGGGTGAAGTGGGCCAGGTGCCACGCTGATGAAATCAGCAGCAAACACTGGAGTGCCTCACGTACAATATGCATATGCGAGCGGTTCACAGCTTCACGCGCAATGCAGGTAGTATTCGCCTGTGATGCTGCATCTAAACAGTCGATGCCACTTTGGCACTGAAGCAGAAGACTGACACTCCAGAATCACAATCAACCAACCGAATCAGAATCAGCAAACAGAATGGGGAGCTGGAGCCCGCGCCCTCTAAGTTTTCTCCTTTATGGCAATACCTTTCCGTGATTCGCCACTAACTCTGCCTTTATCTGTGATTGGCGCACCAATGTTTCCAGAATAACGCCTTATTTTTACAGCGAACTCAGCATGCTGCGGAGGACATGAATACGTCATGTGTCTTTTCAAGACGATTCGCCTTTAATTTTATCATTTTTTCCATTCTCTAAATCTTGCTGACACCAGGGCGGCTTTGGTTCGACGCACCGAAGCGGAATAATAGGATATAGCAACCTTTCTTAACTACGGCTGCTGTTGACTGCGTTACCGAGCGTGGTGGGTGAGCAGTTAACGCTCTGGCCTCGCATTCCGCATTCGGGAGGATGCCGGTTCGAATCCCCGTCCGGGCATCCAAATTTGGGTTTTCTATGGTTTCCCCAAATCACTCCAGGCGAATGACAGGATGCTTCCTTCAAAAGGCCATGGCCGAATTCCTTCCTGTTCCTTGTCCCCAGTCCCATCCCGCCTCTAATGACCTCGGTGTCAACGAGGCGTAAAGCCATAAGTAAAAAAATGCAAATGTCCGCCAACATCGCACGCATATCTTGTCCTTAACTGTCAGCGTTATGAAATTAATGTAGGCTCAAACAGAATCGCTACCTTATACTATACACGCGTATCCAGTGTAGTTAAATTCACCCTCAATATCAAGAGGTATGATCCCTTACATATGGATTTTTTTTTAAAAGATTTTTGTACAAGCAGAGGAGAGTTTACATAAAACCTGAAGATATTTTTGCAGCGTACAGACAGCGCAAAAGAAATGATAATAACAACATACCATCATTTCGACAGCGGGGCTATTTGCAGAAGCCAAGCAGGAATTCAGAGAAATATTTGATTTGTGTCAATACAGTCAGCAGTACTTGGGATGCCATTTGGATATTAATATCCAGAACTTACAGAACAGTAGCACTGGTGCAGGCGAAATCTCTTATTACATATCCCACAGTTAGTTTACGATATGTAAATGTATAATTTCCTCATATTGGCCAATGCATACAGTTAATAAATGTCCCCACCAGAAATGTTTATATGTAGATGAATTATCAATGATAGCTTAAATGACATTTCATGATAAACTGCTAATTGAAGTGTTTTATAATTATTGCTAGAACGAAAGGAAAATTCAAACATTTTGAGTTTTGTTGAGTTGCTAGCTTTCATTTGATATCCATGAATATTATCTACAGAAAATGTTTTCCTTTAGTCCGCACATTAAACCCCCTACAATTACTTTCATCGATTTTTGGAAGTTTTATGTTATAGTCGTGTTAAGGCTACTAAGAATTGAAGTAGCGACCAATTCCAAATTTTTAAGCTAAGGGGTTCAAAAGTTATGACGGACAGACTGGCAACCGAGTGATCCATGTGGGTTCAAATGGTTCGCAATACTAATTAAATAAAATTATTAGATTTACGTAGTGCTCACTAGAGTAGTTACGCTGACGGGCAATGTGATCACAATAGTCAATCACGAAATTTAAAATTTCATTTATGTAAAAAGCTAACAAACTCTATGCATGTTGCCATTTGAATTGTTACAGTGAGCCCATGGTCTAAAGTTTACCGACTCCGGGTTAGTTACTATGTGGTGTCAGGACTAACGAAAAACGCCCTAACATGTTCAGCAAAAGAAAAAAATAAAGATTAACAGCAGGTCCTTGAAAATCATGTTTTAATCAAAATACGTATAACAACTTTGTTAAAGTTAGTTCGCCAGAGGGAAGCAACCTCTGATGTCGACACTCTCGCACTCACTGGCACAGAATAAGTTATTCGTGTATCATTACCATAATCGGCAGGACTCAGCTGATTAAAACAAGTCGAGTACAGACCGATATTTTCACGAGGAAAAGGAGAAAGCAGTGATACACGCGGCGCTTGGTTTCCTTCATGTGATGATAGTACGCATTCCGTCTCAATCATGGTTCGACCCAGGTTTTTTTGATGAAAAAAGAAGAACAAGGAAACGAAATACACGTTGCCGCCGTTGATTATTTCTCGAGTTTCAGGCAAGATAATCTGATAAAAAAAATACGGAACACACAAAGAAATCACGCTTAAATACCAAAAACAGCCTCAGGGAAACTGTCTTTATGCCAAACGATTAAGGCTCTTCCCTGTTCAACTATAAACCCAAAAAGCGGAAGAATATTTTGCAAACGAAGATACTATCGAATAAGGTGATTCATTATATTTAAATATATCAAGTGAGAAAACGAGAGTGGTGGATGAGCAGTTAACGCTCTGGCCTCGCATTTGGTAGGATGCCGGTTCGAATCCCCGCCTGGGCATCCAGATTTAGATTTCCCATGGTTTCCCCAAATCATTCCAGGCGAATGCCGAGAGGCTTCCTTCAAAAGGCCATGGTCGAATTCCTTTCCGTTCCTTGTACCCAATCCCATCCCGCCTCCAATGACATCGACGTCGACGAGGCGTAAAGCCATAAGCAAAATAAAAAAGTGTGATTCCGGTATGGTGTCGGAACTGTTACAAGTAATGTACGAAATTGGCTACATCCTTGACTAAGGGCATATCCCTAATTCATTCCAAAACTCGAAAAGTCGATAGTACCAAAATCCACACTGCAACGTTTAATCGAAACAACAAGAATTAATATTTAAATTCATTAATTACTTTTTATTTTGAAGCTGACTAAAATTCTACCATCTTCAAATAACCATTCTTGATAAAAAAAAAAAATCGGCAACAACAACAACAACAAACTAGTATTAACGTCCTCTACACTCGACTAACCGTTTCTAACAGTGACAGATAACATCAAGCGTGATTTAGTTGACGAAATCGCTGCCGAGTTCGACTTTCGCGCCGTGGATTTCACAGATACGTTCACGAGATACCACGACGAAGTTATTTTTACCGTATATCTTAGCATACGTTTGGCCATTCACTATGTAACAGTCTGGCTGCCACAGAAACAATTTTCAGCGATTTGAAAGTGAGGCAGGAAAGACAATGTCTTTCGCTCCAGTCGGTACTGGAGTAGGCTATAGCCAAGCTCATTACGGTGATCTAATTAACGCCTGTTTTAGGAAAACAGGTTCCGATATGTATGCAAGTACACCCGTGTAATTAATTATCATATAAATTAACCTTAAATTTGTAATAATTGAATGCTGGCGTTTAAAAAGGGATTAAATGACGTCAGCAGGGCCGGCGTTAGGGGGGAGTAAGCGGGTCAAATGTACCCGGGCCCACCCGGCCGACGGGGGGCGCGATCACTTGCTGGAGGGGCCCCCACTCGACAAGTTGTAGAGCTAAAAAAAAAATGGTCGCCCATTTAGTCTGAGAGAGGGCCCTAACAGATCAATTCACCAAGGGCCCCCAATCTGGTTACCCCGGGCCCCAAAATCCTAGCGCCGGCGCTGGACGTCAGTGGCAGGTACGAACTCGTCATTGAGCTTGGCTATAGTAACTGGTACATGGTTCCTCCGGAGTGTACAAGCAGAGCGACTTCAGGTATTCAGACAGCCACTTAAGCAGTTTCTTGCCTGATAATGACATGCTGTCAGCCGGTACGAGATTTTGTAGAGCTACGCAGATACGTAAAGTGACGACGTATGATTATCCTATGGATATTATTATTTCCAAGCCTCGTTTTCTTTAAAGTAAGAAAAACAAACACTGTCGTATCTCTTAGACGTGAAGCGATAATTACTGGTGTGTTATATTTCTATCAATTAATACAATGAACGCATGTTCAGCTATAATAATCCAACAAAGAAGGTTGTCACATTTATTGAGGCTACTTCGGGTTAAATAATAACGAAGCAACACTGTTCTCATATGTAGCAAGCTAACTTTTAGAATCTGAAATGATCGTTTAGATCATAATTCCCTAAAACCATATAACTTTAAAGCGTGGCAATATTTCAGATCAGAATTGCTTCGAGAATGACTTTGATAGCGCTTCATACGAATATATCGACGATATTAACGATACAAACTATATGGCAAGAAAATATTAATTCTTTGAGACTTTTTTTTTTTTTTTTTTTTTTTTTAAAAAAAAGACAAACTTCAAATAGAAATTACATACTACACATAATCCCTTCAGTTTATATTTTTTGGTTGTTGTTTGGCTAATGTTGTGTTTGAAGAGTACTTACAACTGAGATATTATCAACTTTTACTGATTTATAAACAGAAACTCGAGAAAACTATATTGAGAACTGGGAAAGGTGTTCAATGGGATAAACCAGTGACTGTACTGGAGTCAAGATTTCGGTACCTGTTCATTTATAGAAATGATTTCGTTATTATTTATTTCTAGCAATCGCCGACAGTAAAGATGAATGAACCCGAATGCAATTGTCCAAAAACAAGATCGAAAACTGATGGTTTTATATTTAATGTGACTGAACTTTTAACGAGACGAATTTTCAGTAAAATTTCTGGGTATTATGGTTTCTTGTACACCATTTATTTTAAAAATCACGCGAAATTAATAACATGTTATATTCGACAAAAGGAAAAATTAACGGCTCTTTATGATGTTGGGGTCTTCTCCTTCAACCCGATGATGCCCCTTTCCCACAAATTATATTGTGTTGTAAGTAAATAAGTTCTTGTCTTATTTATGGATCAATGTCTCATACAAAAGGAACAAAGCCCTATTATAAAAAATGATGAGACTTTATGTTCTCTTTTTTAGGGGCGCATGAATATCAGCGCTTGTATAAACTGCATATTACGAGCCGATTAGCAGCGTATTGACACACAACGTAGTTACAGCCCTTATCATACTGTAGCGTTAGGAATACACTCAAAGACATAAGTAAATTCTAAGCAAACTATTTGAAAGTGACCGTTCTGGCAGGTTGAGCCCACAATGTAACCAAATACCACATTCGTCTTAGAATTCGCACGTTTTATTCGCTCGCGCAATCAGGCTACGGGAGTTGGTCATAACAATGCTGCCTAGCCACGTAATTCGCAAAGTCTTACGTACCTCCGAACACTGGCGAGGAAGTGTTGCAGCAAGCAGATTACAGGCTTTCACCAGTGCCTGACGCCTAGCTCTCTTACTGGGCTCGGCTCTGTGTTGTTTCGCATCTCACAAGCAAGCAATATCGCATCGAAAACATGACAAGTTCCTGTCTGAAACGTTAGAAGTAAAAAAAAATGTGAGATAATAACCTCCAAGTTTCTGCTGAACTTTGCTAAGGAAACAGCCAATTCGTCTCTCAAAACATATCATATTTTCGTGGTAGACTTCCCTTAGCAGTATTGCAGCATTTATTATTAAAAGTTGTACCATTGACAGTTTGGTGTGTAGACAGGTTAGTAAGAGGTTTGTGAGCCAGTACTGCACTTACTGAAATCGTAGTCTATGGTACGGTTACTGAAGCCACTGGGACGGAACTTACCTGAAAACAAACAAAGACAGCAATTAGAAAATAATTAATTACACAATAGCAGCATACATGAAAGAAATCAAACAGGGAAGAAGTTGTGATAACCAGTACACTGCAATCAAAAACAGACTCCAGCTTACATCAAATTACCGGTGTCTTTATAGCAAACTCGAGTGAATTTTCTTTCCGTATTTTATTCTACCTGATTTGTAAACATAGTATTAATTGTAAGAAGATTTTAATCTTGTTAAATGGGCCTTTAGAACCCATTTCATTTAGGAATTCATGTTTATATTCTAAAAATTTCATTTAAGGCTGTTTTTTTTTTTTTTTCTCAGAAGTACGCGTAATACCGATACACATTGACTGCTTCTCCGTATCTTATAGATCAGCTTAGGAGTTTCCCATTTTTGAGATGAAACAAGATACCACTGGAGCAATTCACCTAATGACTATATTAAGGATCGTTAATCTTAATGAGAGTGGGATGTAAAACAGGATGTCGATAAAGTCACATCTTTTTTTTTTTTTTTTTTTAAAAAAAAAGCACTGTCGACTGATGATCAAAAGCATGGTATGGTCGCACAGATTATTGGATATTCTGAGGTAAAAGTTCTGCTCCTCGTGAAGCAATTGGTCCTACCCAATCACATTTCACAGATAAATCAATATCAGAGTGAATGATCAAGCAGCCACAGTGGCTCCGTTGAGTGGAGTAAGTCATTTGATAACACACTTCGACATGAGAGTAGTAAGTGCAGAAAAATATAGATTACAGAGCAACCTAACAATACAGTATCATCAACAATTCAGCTTCGTATGCAGTGTTAACGCTTGTTATCATCTTACATTTATTTCACAGGATAGTGACATGTAGATAGGGGTGCCTAAGGACCGGACACAGATGAAGGAGCAATTATGGATATCAATCTTAAGCGTTGAATTAGGTAGAGGAGCAAAGAGTGTAAGGGGTCAGTAAAAACTCATCCAGATAAACTGAAAGATAAGTGAATATATTCACACTGTGTTGTGTATTATGTCATTCGGTAAGACGAGGCGTCTAAACATGCTACGAAATAATATATTGCGAAAATAGCAATTGTAACCAACATAAATATGTTCAAGAGGTAGACACACGGGAAACCATCAGCATGAAGTTTATAGAAAACTCACCGCAAGAAAATGGGGAGGAAAACGTTAAAAGGAAGACGAATCGTCGAAACTTACTCTAAAAGGCAAGTATGGTAGGATACATCAGGAAGAAACTGAGACAAAGTAGCTCGAAAACATACAGAAATATAAGGAAAACGCTGGATAAAGGCAGGAGAGAAACAAAAGAAGAAGAAAAAAACACATGAGATAGAGACACGGAGGTGGAGCCTGCAATCCATTTGACATGAATCTGAGAATCTCCTATACCACAACTATACAATTAAGTTTTTTGGATTTAGAAACGCTACATTATTTCCTGATGTTATTTCCCCTCTCATTCTGACACTAAAGCATTGTTGAGAAGCAGAAATAGTAGAACACGACTACACAACAATTTCAAGCTGAAATTACGGCGCCTGTATGTCAAATTATCCAACACAAATTACTGTAGCTACAAGTGACAAACGCCAGATGTTACATCCACGTATTTGCCGGTATCAGCTACTCGTTATACTAAAGAGATTATCTGACTCTTGTGTGTAATCACACGCTACCTCGCGTTTCGAAACTTAAAATCCTTGACGCAGTGCTGAAATAAAATCAACGTCTCCTTAGATATCTAATTACCAATATTGCTCCCTCCAAATTGAACATTATGACATCTTACTAGTATGCTGTTTACGCTAAGGAGCGAAAAAGTCAGGATAAGGAAGCCGTTTTACAAAAATAGTCAACGTTGCTGCTCAACTCACGTTCGAGAAATCGATGAAGCACAAACCGTGGAAGTTGGGTTCATACACGCAATGTACAGCTTCCTTTGGGTTCTTAGTTCATACAAATTGTTGTGCTCTTCGTTGGCTCCAAAACAAATAAACAACAGATCCGCTAATCGTTTATATTAACAAAACAGATGTTTTAAAACTGTATCTTGAAAATAAGACTGTTTTTATCCGTTTTATATTCGACACGGAATTATTTGTTCATGGCCCAGACGACTTCATTGTTGATGGGTGACTTGAAGGACAGTATTTACAACCTCACTCATATGATTTACAAGGTATACAAAATAAGATGACGCCTGGCTTATACCTGCGAGTCTTATTGATGAATGGGGGCGAATAATCACCAAACTAAATTTACAAGAAGACAAGGATCTATTACATCGAGGGTTTGATTGAGAAGATAGCTCCACCATAAATGCAGATACTATGAAACACGAAATTTCATGAACATTTGGTGACCATGAATTACTAAAAGCGATTATAAGTTTATCAGAATAGTCTGCAATTGTATTTGAATATAGAATACTCTCTGGTTGGGTCCGAGAACTTTTCGTGCTGTCAGACACAACAGTTGTACACACACCCACCTCCACGCAACAAGTGGTTTAGTGCCGAGTACAGTTCGGACCCCAGCTGGTTGTGTAAGCCGTTATTGAGTCAAGGACAAGAGTTGCCAAAGGAGGCCGGTCAACCGCATGGAATGCGATACTCAGTTCTGCTAATTAAATGTACATTAATACTAAACATCTTACGCCACCAAAAACATATAAACGTCATCATCCATTTAAACATAAGACTTGACGTAAGAGTCGTAAGTCTGAACTAAAATCTCATTTTCAGTGATTATAAAGACCCAGCATTCATTGCAGACATAGAATAATCCAAAAACTTTCGGCACGTTTAAATCTGTAGAAAGATACTGTCCATCTTAGGTCAGAATAGCTGACAGTCTAAAGCGCAAAGTGAGGTACAGATTTTCCAGCTGAAGATGGAAGAGGGATTAGCTTCATAATCACCGCGTTCTCATTACATGCAAAAAAACAATGAAAGACTGTAAACAGCTGCAGGGTGATCTAGATAGGATAACTAGATGGGTGAGTCAACATGGGATGAAGATAAATGCAAAGAAGAGTCAGCTTATTAGGTACACAGATAAAAAGCTAAAGGTTGATTACAATTATAAAGTGGAGAAGAAGCTACTTATTGAAGACTTGAAATGTAAATACCTTGGCATTACATTTGATAGCAGACTTAACTGGGCAGGACACATTGGACAGGTGGTAGGGAAAGGGTTCAAAATCCTTCACCTGTTGGAAAGAGTGATGAGGGGATGCACTAGAGAAGTAAGGGAATTGGGGTACGAAACTTTGGTGATACCACTGCTTCAGTATGGTGGTGTAGTATGGGACCCACATTTTGGGTATCAAATACAGGAGTTGGAGGGGGTGCAGAGGAGGGCTGCCAGGTTTGTCTCTGGAAATTACCGCAGAACACAATCGGTAACGAATATGATAAAGGAGCTGGAGTGGGATTCATTATAGGATAGAAGGAGGGTGAAGAGAGTCATGGGAGTGTACAAAGCCTATACTGGTGATGAAGCATGGAAATATATTGGTGGGAAAATTAAGAGAGGTGCTTGGAAGGGTAAGGTTGACCATGACCACAAGCTGGCACTTGATTTCAGGCATAAGGTTGTGGGAAAATTTTCTTTCATAAGAAAGGGAGTGAGGAACTGGAATAAATTGCCAAGAGAAGTGATGAATAACTTACCGAGAACACTGAAAGAATTTAAAGCAAAAATTAGTAGAGGGCAAAAGTAGGTTGGAGAGGGAAAAAGGGGGGAGGTGTAGGGAGATTGCCACCGCAGTGGGTGCTCCATCGCAATTTATCAATTATTATTATTTTATTATTAAAAAGATAATTATTAATAATTTTGTGAAACTAAGAGGGAAATATACTTTACATTGCTCTTTAGTGAGAACTGCTTGCTCAATCGCCAAGCATTTCTAAAAATCAGATTGTCATGGCAAGAAATTTATTTACCCAGTAATTTTGGAGCAATATGGCTTTAAGGGTGGTTTTGGAACTAATAGCAACCTTTAGCTTTTCGCCAGTATGATTTTTGAACAGCAGTAAGATTAACTCCAAATGAAGAACTCTGTTTCTTTCCATGCAGAATCAAATAAGAAGTTTTTGTAGTAATACACTCGCGTGTCAAGCAGATAGGGTAAATAATTCCAGAAAGTAGAAGGTACATCTTATAAATCGCCTAAATCTACACTAATATTATAAATGCGAAAGTAACTCTTCCTCTCTGTCTGATTATTACGTTTTCATGACTAAACTTCTAAACCGATCTTGACGAAATTTGACAAGGAAATACAGTGTATCATTAGGAAGGACGTAGGATATTTGTTTTGGTATATATAACATATTTTGTCATGAAATTTTGAAAATTAGCCGAACACTGACAGACAGATGGCTAGCGATTGTAAGTCTCTGTAATTTTATGTCGGCAGCTCAGGCTTTATTTCTCTCGTACTCAGTTTATGGGACAGCTTTTGCGTAACTTACAACTTTCTATATCCAATTCTAGTAATAAAATTATAAGTCCACGCGTGCTTAGTCGCTGGTAACGATAAAACGAAAACAATTGTCAGACCTTGTGGGGTTAGTTTGATTACTGCGTCTGCGGCTGTATGAGAAACCAAATTAACTGAACGAAAACCAACCAGTAAGTAACTGGAATTGAGGTTGGTTTTTTAAATTTAAAGTGTACCTTTGCATACGCTATCTTTTGCTTTCAAAACTGTCACTGCAGTGACAGCAGTCACTTTATTCCTTCGCTTCTTATGACTTTCGTTTCTTATTATCTGTGGCGAATTTTCTTCCTTCCGCCTAAATCTCCATAGTTGTCACGACAAATCTTTAAACAGGTGATTTTCAGATATGCTGGTGGGCGTGCTCATGAATTTCAGTTAATAACTCTTCATTTGATATGAATTAAGTCCATCTTATATGTATAGAATCGGTGCGTGCAAAGATCGAGAAAGATTTCCAATATTGCATATACATATACATATAACAATGTAAAAAACGGGATATTATTTCATCTCGAAATGATACGGTTTATCCAAAATTGATAGTCAATTGTTAATGCTAATTCGTTTTGAGAGGTAGGTAAGACGAGGAATAGTTCACAGAACAGTAAAGTTGTCTTTCCTATGGTCAAAATTGTTTGTTAATCGTTTGCTTATATTTTCTTGCTACATACATTTGTTGCGTGTTAATAGTTGTACCAAGCATTTGTTGTTGAAGTGTTTGATTCTCCGACTAAGCTAAAACATTTTACTGTGGTCGCAGTGTCTTGAGATTAAGAAAACATGTGAATAATTAACTTAGTAACGCGTATTTGAACATTAGTAGACTGTGTATCCAGCTGAGATATTCGTTTTAACGACGAGGTGCAGTCTATAGCTATACGACGTAACAGCTAACAGCTGCAGTAGCGGCAATAACACGTGCACACGCACGAGAGAGTGCGACCTTGAACAGCTGATTTTCAACTTCACGTGCCAGCTGCCAATAGAGCCACTGTCTTAAATGATTCTGTGGTTTCATTTTGGGGGTTAGTTTTCTATACCAGCATTGAAGTTACCGTACAGTAATGTATTCGAAGCTGTTAGTTTGTCTACGAATAATTGTTAGGACAAAGAAATGTTTGTTTAGATATATAGAATATAACTTCAATGGATTAGTAATGTAACATGATTACTTCTTACTGATAAAAATTCCGTATCACCTGTTTTGTTTTCAACGCGAATTCTGGCGTTTTTCAGGAGTAAACATTGCAAAAGGAAGTAAACCAAATTTGCCATAGTAGTGCGGGTGTTACCTCTTTCCTTGCGTAAAAAGTTGGCCAAAAACTGCCAAGTTGAAGGAGCAGTCTGATAACAACTATCTCTACCCAAAACAATTAAGATTTTAATCCACCATAGTAGAAATTAATATGAAGGCTCAACTCAGATTTTTTCAGTGCGAATTTACTGGCCTATTATAATTTTTTCAGCTCTAAATGCCAACTAAAAATCATACTAAATGTCAATTCATATATGCCATCCTTCCTCATAACTGTATCGGACGTGACTACTTCGATTCCTAGTGGTCGGCCTGTAAGACAAAACTGTATTGCGATGTGCCCCACATGCGCTACTAAATGTAACACGTCTAAGCCCAACCACATTTCTTTGTCAACTATTTTAGGATTCTCTCATTACAACTGGAGATATAAGAATACGTTTATAGATACCTTCGTCTGTTTACTAAACGAATAAAAAAATTATAAAAATAGATACGGAAGGGAAATTAGAATTTGGATAGATTTGTTAAGGTACGATGGTCTACCCACTAGGACAATCTGGAGAATCAGCAAATCACCTGAATAAAATTTTTACAACTCAAGCAAGAATATGCACGATTATAAACAGTATTTGGAGAATCGCTTTCAAGAGCCATTACCGTTCGTACCACCGAGCGTGGTGGGTAAACGATTAACGTTCTGGCCTCGCATTCGGAAGGACGGCGGTTCCAGATTTGGGTTTTTCATGGTTTCCCCAAATCATTCCAGTCGAATGCCAGGATGCTTCCTTCAAAAAGGCCATGGCCGAATTCCTTCCCGTTCCTTGCCCCCAGTCCCATCCCGCCTTTAATTACCTTAGCCGTCGACGAGCCGTAAAGCCATAAGTACAGAAAAAAAAACCGTTCGTACCGAACCTTGTCCTTTGCAAATTAAAGCCTTTTCTTTAAGCGACGATATCGTTTAATGAAACTGTGTGTTTTATAGCCCAGGCTACTAATTGAAATCTTTTAAGTCTGAAAGTGAAGAGATAACGGTTGTGCATATACTTTTATCGTCTTTATATTGTACGCAGAGTGTAAAACGACAATATGAAATTTTCAGCTAGACCCTCACAAGCAATTCCTTCATATTGATTTTGAGTCGTTTGTGGTCTTAAACTTTCTGTAAACAGCACACAGCACTGTTCATGCCACCGAGCGGTGGCTGTCGGAACTAACAGACGGCAGGCAGCTAGCGACACTATCTTCTAACCAAATCAGAACGCAAAGTTTAGAGAAGAATGTAATCCGATAAGCTGAAATTTCACTACGTTATCTTAAATATGCAGATGGAGCTTAACGCGCGTGCAAATATATTTTAAGATAGAGGAAAAACATTTATTTTAAACTAAAATAAACAAATCATACGTTAATGCAACAGAAATGGATGGTTTCTATCAAATAAAGTGCGTTACGAAGTAAGTCTCAAGTACTGGTGATGTTACAAACCGTAATAAAACGCTGAAAAATACCATGCATGATTTAATTTTTACCAACACAGTGACAAGTTGTATAGTTGTTTGTTTTCTTCTTAATTTTTTTTTAAAGCTAAAGAGAATAAAAGATCCTATTTTTTGTGCGTAGGCAGGTTAAAGCTAATTAATAACCTCAGACATATTCTTAAAATCTACCGTTTTTTAATTTAAACATTGAACAGGCTTAGAGGGAGGAGAATAAATTAAAGCAGCCCATTCCCTAAGGAAAACTAAAAACTGATGCCATGTGGCTGGTAAGCTAGTTCTATGTTTCTCATATCCTATAAACCAGTTGATGAAATTTTGCTTTTCTCAGCAAGTTTTGTAACACAATGTCATTTTTGTAATCGTGGCCAAGTACCAAGTCAAACACCATTCGTTGTCTGGCATCCGGCAGGTTAAAGCTAATTAATAATTTATGGGCTGGAGTTCAATCTGCAGGACGAGTAAATCTTGGTGAACAAGAAACAACAAGACCAACGAGACATATGAAACAGCAGACGCAGAAGGTCTTCCCGTAAAAGGCAGGTGTTATGACACAGGTATTCCTCTCGCTGATCGGCTGTTTTCTTCCATTGCGTTGTTTTACCTTTGGAATTTTTTGTCTCCACACGTATTTCACTCGTTATAAGCTACACATCTTCCAAGCATACATTATCTTCAAGAGCGATGGCCAGCACGAAAATATTTAATGCAGACGCCCTATTGTACCGCCAGTTCTACATTTCATCGCGTTGTATTGTTTTAGGGAATCGTGGCTGTCTCCTCATATATTTCGCTCATTATAAGCTACACTTCTTCGAAGCATACACTACCTTCAGGGGTGATGGTCGGAATGAAAATATTTAATGCAGACGCCCTATTGTACTGCCAGTTCTAGCTTTCGTGTTATATTTAGTGAAAGGGGAGCATCCATAAACTATGTAACTCCATCCCCCTCGCGTGGCACGTAGCGTTTTCCCATATTAATTCCACAAGACATTTTGTACTGTTTTCTCTTGTCAAACTATCGTAAACTACATTAAATGATGGAAGTAAATATTCACCTGCTGTTGTGTGTTCTGTGGCAAATAATATAAATGTAAAGCTTCGTGGCTTGACTTCGAATCCCTCCCTCCCACATAGCCCAGCGTAGCTTTCTACTCAACCCCTCCCCCTCTATACCAAGCCACGTAGCTTATGGACGGTCCACAGAATAGCCCACCACATTTGTTCAGTTCGCTGGGGCACTGACGTGGTACACTGTTAGCTGGATCGAGCTTGGTGGTGGGAGAGATTGCGAGCAGTGTAGGGTGTTGCAAGATATCTGATCACTAATTTATATTCCAAAACCTCTTCGCAGTGAGTATGTAGTGAGGGCATTCCAACTGTTAATGGTTATTCGCCGTCGGATGGGGAACTAAACTAGGCCATCCTATAGGCGTCTTGCGGAATAGTGGGTCTGAATACGCGGAAACTTGTTTTACCCTGTCACTTCTTGTATAGATAACACACTGCACTTAATGACAGTCATCTACACTTGCATAGGAACGAAAGGAACTTCGTAGTGACATAGTATGACTCCTATAGGAGTCTCTGATTTGCATCAGGAGAGAATGCCTGTTGAACGGTCTCCTGTTTCCAAAGCTTTGAAAGAGCAGTGATGGATTCCTGTAAGCTTTAATGTTTCTCAAACAAGGAGTAAGATTCAGTAATTTTTCGTAGTGATAGTAATTTCATTAATAACTATGCCTCCTAAGTCAGCTTAGCTCTATACAAGCGCTAACGTCTCTCTGGGTGTTACCTCTCTCGGATAGCAATATTACAGCAAGCCAATCTGACCATTCCACCGATTATCCTTATCAGTCGGGGCTAAGGGTCCTTGGTAACCATCTAACTTCTGGTCTCAGAAGTTACCATACTGCTACCGTGTAAGTTATAATGCAAATCCTTAGGCCATAATCTGTAGAGGTGGCCTTAGATCCCGCATTGGAACAGGAACACAACACTGCTAACTGTAGTATGGCAAGTAAGCGTTTCCGATCAGGAAATGGCAGCAAGCAAGTAACCCTGCAGAAGAAAGTTTTCATTTTGTAATCACTTTCAGCAGGAATGCAAAATCCTTTTAACCTCTTGAACGAGATGCTACCGCAAAATGACTTTTAGGAAAACATCTTAACTATTTCGCCAGAGGTTCTATAGAAAATCATTCCTGCTGAATCACCTGTACATAGCCTTTCATACATATGAACATGAGCAAGAAATTATCAAAAGGAAACAATCCACCTTAAACTTCGATCAACGGATGGTTATTTTAGACTAACCCTGCTAGGAATAGCTCTCCTGAAATAAGATGTATGAAGCTGCGTTCCCACGACGTCTTATAACGAAGGCGGGACGGGACTGGACGAATACTCAAGAACACGCCATGGGAACAGGGCCACCTCTGCTAGCGGGGAGGAGACGCAGCTACCCACTCTAAGTCGGTAAACATCACAAGCGTGCGTAGTGGTGCGCTGTTGCCATCGGTTTGCAGCAGCGGTGCCCACCCCTTCTGTTGCTGTAAAGTGCTCTGTGCCAAACGATATTAGGCTACGTGGTGATGTGGTGGTGGCAGGGTAGCGAGGGCTAACCTGCGGCGCGCGCTCGTCCCTACACTTCGGCTAATGAGGTCCCGTCCCGTCCCGCCTCCGTTACAAGAGAACGTGGGAACGCAGCTTAAGAGGTATCTCTACTCAAAACAGGTAAGGAATTATCTATCGGCTTCTAGGTTTGACTATTAAAATCCTTCCATTTCATAGCCATTCATTTCTACTTCGCTTATTAACTTCTCAACATCATATACTTCATCATTTTCATTCGTATAAGCTCTTTCCTTTATTTGTGGTGTACATAAGTGTGTACTGGGTTCGACGTCTCTATCATTCAGAAACTGTTATGTATTTTAAGTATACAAACAAAATAATCGCTTCAGCCATTTTAAGTAGTTCCTTATCAGATTTTATGTAAGCATGTGCAGTCAAGCATGCAATTGCTTTATCCAATATTTTTATATATATAGCAAAAACTCGAGATCAAGATATTCCAAGCAGAATGCCTCTTCGTCTGTGGGTTTGCAGGTGACTGTGTAGCCCAATGTGGGAAGCACACAGTATACCGCAACGATGACAGGCATTCCCGGGAGAATCAGCCCAGATGCTGCCATTTTTTCTCAACTGTTCATTTTTTTTTCCTGCACTGCCTCTTCTCATTCGCTAATCGTAGGAGATTTTCTTCAAATAACATGGTTCCTATGATGAACAAGTGACCTCCATGATGAGCGGTCAAGGGCAGAGGTTTCCCAGTTGTTATGGTCGATGTGACACATCTTCATGCTAGCCTTGATAACGCCTTTAAATCGCTTCCTTTGACCACAAACACCGCGATTACTCACCGTTAGATCTGAGTAGAACACTTGTTTAGGCCATTCGGGACACCTGGTCGGACATCGCAGCTGTTGGTTATTAATCATGGATTCTATGCTAGAGGATTGCCTGTTGTTGTAATTGGCGATTTGCGGCGCGTTGACGACGAAGCCATTAGCTCCCTCTTCGAAGACACTGATATTGGTGCGTGTATCCTGCCAGGTTATTTCAACAATTCTTCTCGGGCATCTTTGATGGTATTATTGCTGCGTCTTAAGACGTAATCTTTGCATGCCCAGCATTTAGATCTGTAAAGTTAGTTGGGAATAATAAGAGAATTGCAAACAGGGATATTTATTGCGGTGTTGACGTCATGACTGTCTTGATCTTAGGCTGACAAATGATGCTCCAGCACGATTGATTCTGTATTGAATTTCTGCATCAATGTTTGTAGTTGATGAGAGGGTACTGCCAAGGCAGGGAAGGGTGTTTATAACTTGCTTGCCCCTCTATATAATACACTCAATGTTTAATGCAGTTACAAAATTGAAAGTTGTAACTTCGACAGCAAGAAATGTTTTCTATTCAGAAGTGAATTTTTTTTCTTAGGACTTTACGCCTAATCGAAGTTAAGGTCATTACAGGACTGAGGGCAAGGAATGGGAAGGAATTCGGGCATGGCCTTTTGAAGGAACCATCCCGGAACTCACCTGGAGTGATTTCGGAAAATCATGGAAAACCGAAATCTGGATGGTTGTATGTGAATTCGAACCCGTGCTCTCCATAACGCGAGGTCTAAGCGTTTCAGATGTGTAATTCACAGGGGTATATTAAAATTTAGATTTAGATCGAGGAGTCGCTGTGTGAAACAGGCGTAGCTGTTTGGTTGCTGTGAGTGTTGTGTGGAGCAGTGTCCGGAGTGAAATGTGAAGGCCAGCGAATGCCTCGAGCAGGTGGACAAGTAGCTCTGCGGGTTTACCTCTCGCAGGAGCAAACAGCTTCCGTCAGACAGTGAGACGCAACTATTGACACAATTTGTGACACCATAAATATAATTCCTTCAGTTTAAGTGTCGATTTCTGACTGGTTTGACTGGTTGTTAGTTTTTATTTCTGGATTACTGGCAGTTAAATTCTATTATGTCAAATATAATACAGCACCACAGATACTTGGCGGATGGAAAGATCTGAATATATTCTCAATAAAACAGACAGCAATTCCTAGCCGTAAATTAACACCATTTACTTGATTACGAGGCTTCACCGTATTTCTTAACCGTTAGAGGAATTCAAATTTGCAACAGGAAAAGAAGGTCTTTTAAACCAATGGCTGATAAATTAACACTTGCGGACAGTCACTATACCATAATAACATGTCCACTTCGTATCAGCCACGTATTAAGAAATCAATAGAATTTTTAGATTGTCTGCAAACAGAGTCGATGGTGTTGCTGGCAGAGAAAAAATTACGAGACTAAGCGCAGATGAGTTGGAAGTAATTTTTAGGAGACATTAATATGCTATTGTTGATTTCCACAGTAGATGGAGCAGACGCTAAATTACCACGAAAAGTAAACTTGGCAGGACCTGAATACTTATACTGTCTCAAAATTTTATGAGCTCCATCTGAACAAAGGTAACAATGGTCCAATAATACTTTGCTATATTCAGACAGCAGTAGCTAAGGCTCGTTAAAACCACTGAATATGCAAAGGTGAAGTTCTATAACGTTAAAGCTGAGAGCATGTTACCTCAGTAGTAGTAGAAGTGATATAATAAGCTCGAAACAGATACAATGGAAGCACGAAGGAGACAGCATTTATCACGGTAGAGTATAGACTGTAGAAATTTTTTAATATCACGCGCGGACAAAGGTGGACAACTCGAGCCAAGGGCAACTAGTTTTCTTATTGCCTGCTAAGCGTAAACAAAGTATCGAAGCCAGACATACCAGGTTTGGATCAAAATGACGCATGTTTGGCGAAATGGATTGAAATGCTGCTTGCTGTGCCAATGAGAGTGTCCAGCCCGGATGCTGGAGAAAGCGACCAGGAGACAGGTGGCGTCCCTCTGGTTATTCCTCCGCGATTTCTCTCGTAGTCGACACACATGCAGCGTAACACAACACTGCACGGGCACAAATGACCGAATGCATTCGCGATGCTCGTGGGATGTCGCGGTTTGGCGTGCTCACATAAAAACAGCTACGAAACTTAAGTTCCAGTCATATGATTTTGTCATCAAACCACACTACGCCTAGAGGCCTGAAATCTTCCTCTCCACCTCACAATTCATTTACCCCTGTTAATGCTTCCTCTAACTAACATAGGTTTTAAATTCCAGAGAAAAATACAAAATAGTTTGCACATATTATAATGATTGTCATCCGACAAGAAAACAAAATTTTTTTGTATAGTTCTTACTGATTTAAGTCCAAATTAAAATAGTTTCTGCTTAATTACATATTTTACTCTACAACAGAAGTTTTATTTTGCTCGAGAGTGCTGAGAAAGTAAGTCCGGATAAGGAATGTAAGCTTTCATAAAACATTTAGCACAGATGATATGATTATTTGGAATCTATCTACAAATTTAGCAGACAATGATAATGCTCTGCACAGACCTTTTGTAAATTATATACAAATTGTTATTCATTAACATTAGAATTTATGTGTTTTTTTTTTTGTAGTTAAATAACTAACTTGTAACCTTTTCTTGGTAAACTTATTGGCATTGAGAATGAAATGGTACGGTTTCATATAGCTGAGCCTGGTTTCACATTGGTCAACTGTAATCTAACCGATTGTTATCAGCCGTGAAAATAGTTTCTCTTTTCAAATCGACAGAAAAATCCCTAACAGCAGGAATTCCGCTCTTCTTTGTTTTCACAAAGCTTTGCACTCAGTAAATGCTATTTTCCTTTAACATCTCGGCTGGTAGTAGAACTGCCAAAATCGAAATAATTGAAACTAAAACAAAACTAGAAAACTTAATTGTGATAGTAAAGTGGACAACACTCTGTAGAAATAAAAGCACAAATTAAGAAAATAACCAGTTGGAAGAAATCAGAAGCCGAATGCTGCCAACTTTTCCGGTGTCACCTACAATTGTTATTGAATCCACATCTCTCTACAAATTTTATTTGTTTATGTGTGAGAAACAAAAAATAACTTCTTAATTAATTATTGCTATTACATTTCGCAAATGAGATTATGTGAAAGATAAAATGTCCTTGATCGTTTAAAAAGGCCGTTTATGATTAAGGCCTCTCTGACATAGTTCTGATTTTCTGCCCTCTCATAACGTTATTCTATATCTGCAAAATGCTCTTTGGGTGTATGAACTGCTTAGGATGCTACGTGTGTCTGGTCCACTTTTATCGCTACGACGAACGCGTTATGCTACACTACTACCAAAGCAGGAGAATAAGTGACTATCTGAAACTCTGTCTCTGTACTACGAGCATAATAATTTCTCGGTACCCACAAGATGAGCGCATGAATGAAGAACATATTTTGTTCATATCTGCCACTGAAAGATCACTCAAATATTTTTAGACATGTTTGCAGTCCATTTCGGTCTTATTTTTTTTTTTTAAAAAGTTACCCATTCACCATAAAACAAGGCTGCATTTAATAACATCCATTACAATTTTTATACTAACTTACGAAGGGTTAGTTAAAATTTAGCCTAATTTTTGTAGACTAAACTAAATTATCCACAGATTAGTTAAGAAACTTCATCTTTGAAATCTGTTTCCTACATTGTAGGCTATCTCTATAACTCTTTCCATCAGCTATATATATTGCTAAAAATAAATCATACCACATCATTCTGTTTCAACTTTTTGAACGATTCATCAAGAAACTGCTTTTTTTTAGTCATTACTTCCAGAGAACATGTTTATGATTTAAATGCTTTAATTTTTCATCTCTTTGGCTTCCCCAACGCTCAGCATTCGCTTTTTTAAGCACTGTAAGTAGTGTTGCCCAAATGCAAGAACAAGACCAGACTTGGCCGGTCTTGGTCTTGCATCAATACACCTGGTCTTGGTCTTGGTCTTGCAAAAATGCAAGACCAAGACCGATTTTGGGCAACACTAGTGTTGCCCAAATGCAAGAACAAGACCAGACTTGGCCGGTCTTGGTCTTGCATCAATACACCTGGTCTTGGTCTTGGTCTTGCAAAAATGCAAGACCAAGACCGATTTTGGGCAACACTAACTGTAAGCATACGTACGAGTACAAGATTAGAAAGCACTTGTTGACAGCTAATAGATTGCTTCAAATTAATATGTTTCTCTTTTTGAATAACGTTTTATCAACTTGTGTTGGTGTCTACTTTGGCTCTCAGATAATCGAGCGTGTTGGGTGAGCTTTAACGCTCTGGCATCGTATTACAGAGGATGTAGTTTCGAATCCCCATCACGCCATCGAGATTTCAGTTTCCCATAGTTTTTCGAAATCACTCCAGTCGAATGTCGGTATGATGTCTTCAAGAGACCAGGGATGGACTTCTAACCTTTAATTGCCTCCTGCCTTATATGACCTTGATGTCTTCGAGGCGTAAAGACCCAAACAAAAAAATTTAAAGCCAGTAGTAAACTGATATGAGTGACGTTTTACCCTTGCATGCAAGCGGCAGTGTAGATTATCTGTTTCTAACATAATGTCTCAAAACTCGTGTGAATTTCTTTTCGCATGTGTTTGTATAAGTTTTCGCTTAATTTTTTTTCAGGAGTTGAGAATGGAAATGGAGCGGTGCCCATTTTTTCTTAATGCTTCACAACGTCGATGTCATTAGAACCAGAGGCAAGCAAGAGGAAAGAATTCGGTCATGGCCGTTTGAACGATCCATCCTGTCATTTGTCTGAGGTGTTTTCGGGAAACCATGCTGCATGGTACGAGGTCAAGTATTCAGAAATGAAAAATAAAAAAAAATTATACATATTTTTAATTTATTATTACTAGTACTATCAGCTCTGTTGTTGGAGTATAAGAATCTCGTTAGCAATGTTTTAAAACAGAATGGTGGTCTTGTATGCAAAATAAATGTTTAAATATGTGCCCTACAAATGAAGATAGTGTGAGTTTTGTTGCTTAAGTAATGTGTTATTTTTCGGAGATGAGACATATTTTAAAGATTATCAAACAAGAAGTAGCGTGGACGGCTATGAATATTTAACTAGTATAATTTTATAATTGTAGGAACCAACCAGATAAATGTTTACCCCAGATCTCTGACAACACGGATCTTACAACATTCGGACAACGCAATTTGGCAAGCACAAAGATTTTTCAACATTTTAAAAATTTGAAGTAAGTATTTGAAAGAAAATGGAACAGTGGCATAAATTTTCTTTCTTATTTGTAAAACTGACGTAAATTCAAAGATTTTTTTTCAATAATTAAAGTTACAAATGATAAAATCCATCTCGCGTCTTAAGTAAGAAATAAAGTGTAAAAATTATCTCAAGCGGTATAGTTTAAGCCATGTTATATTTAAAATTTTCATCCTTGTATTTTGATTGAAATTTCTCTATTTTCATCATTTCAAGTGATTTCATTTGTGTTTTCTTTTTTTTTTTTTTTTTGTTTGATTTAGCGTGTACTGTATTTCTCAATCGGAGTGTTTCTTTATTTGGTCCAATGTAGTTCTGTACACAATAAGTGGCGTTGTTTTGATTTTCGTTTCACTGCAAAGCTCAAGAATAGAGCAAAGTAAAGTAGAGTAATTTCCAAAACAGTAGACCATACACTATTCGTGAAGGTAGTATGAGAGACTTTTGTGAGACACTACTTCGAGAATTAGAATATTGGAAGAACCTTTTACAAATGATTACAGAGTACACATCATGACGAGAGAGAACGAACAGAATGAAAGGGGAAGGATGACTGTATTCCGACTGAGGAGAGTAGAGTCAAGCAATTTTAGAACAATTATGAACCCCTTTTGAGACAGCAATTATGAGAAAAGAGACTATGAAAATCAGCATTCAGGAAGTTACAGATAAGTGTTCAAGAGAAACGAAGAAGAGATGGAAATGGAAAAGGAGAAAGAAAAAGAAGACATGGCGAAGGTGTGGATATTAGACGAGTCCAAATCTTTCTGGTGGAGCACACGAATCTCGAGCACACAGAAGATTGTGTGAAATAAAGAGCAAAGAAGAGAACGCAGAGTTCCAGACAAAAGAGACCTGCAGATGGTCACAAGGAGAAATTTCTTGGTTAAGTAAAGTGGAAATTTATGGTCAAGGCAAAGAGAAAAAAAAAATTTAACGCGTCAGATGTAAGTTGGTTAACAGAAAATGAAGAGGAAAAAAATCGAGGAGAGAAAGAAAAGCATAGAAAATCATGCGATTTGAACTCGGACATTAAAAGGTTTTTTGATATTTTTCATGGGCCGTTTAGGGTTGCTGGAAACTCTCACCCCAACGCTTATTGGCTGGTGTAACCGCGATCTAACAAAGCTTTAGTCCTTCGTAATGTGGCAGACCTAAGATTTTAGACAGCAAAGGGGGATTATCATTTATGATAAACTGATGACGTGTTAGATGTATATTTAGAAACTTTGTAACGTGTTTTTTGTTGTTTTTTATCTGTTACCAGACCAAAAATTAAACAAATGAGAATGTGTATTTATAAGAAGTTATTACTAAACTATAATGAGTCTGAATTTCATTGTGTCGAGTGTTAGGCTATAAGTGATAAAGCCATAAAAGAACATTTAAATGAAGAGATGTGTGGCGTCGATCTGGACTTTTCGTCGTTTCAGTTTACTGTGTGAAATAAAACAGTAACGCCGAAATAGGTGGCAAATATGACGTCAAGTATTCCGAAACAAATAAAAATATAACTTTATACATATTTGTAGTTTATCACGGGAGTTTATACCACAGAGGTTGTAAGTAAAGTGGTATGCACTATCTCTGTTGTTTTAGTATAAAAATCTCTTTAGTAATGATTAAAAAAAATGAATTAAAAAAACAGCAGAATGGTGGACTTATACCTAAAATAAATGTTTAAATACATGCTTTGCAAATAAAGATAGTGAGAATTTTGTAGCTTAAGTATTATATTTCTGAGATGAGGGACAAAACTTAAAGATCATAAAACAAGAAGTAGCCTGGCATGCTATGAAATATTTTTTTTTTTTGTAACTACTTTACGTCTCTTTTTAACATCGAGGTCTTTAGAAACGGGAAAGGATGGGGGGCAAGGATGGTGGCAAGGAATGGGAAAGAATTCGGCCATGGCCTTTTGAAGGAAGCATCCCGGCATTTGCCTGGAGTGATTTGGGGAAACCATGGAAAACCCAAATCTGGATGCCCGGACGGGGATTCGAACCGCCATCCTCCCGAATGTGAGGTGAGAACACTAACCGTTACACCGCCCCGCTCGGTCTATGAAATTTAAATGGCGTATTTTTACAAATGGTTCATAACATAAGAACGAACCAAGTAAATAATATTTTTTTACGCTAAAACCTTAATGTGGACTGCCGGACTTAGTATCGAAGCCGCGTCCTCCGGAATGGCAGGATCGAGCGTTGGCGACGATGGCGCAAACGCTCGTCCACGCCTCCAGTCGGGGAGTCTTAGTTTATAAATTTTTTTTAGGGCTACGTATCCAAATTTTGATAAAGATACTATTACAATTTCGTAATTACCGTCCGTCACAGCTTCATAATTCCGCCGACTCTGCGTCGATTATGATGAAACTTCACAGCATGATGGGTTCTGTTGACCACATAACGGTAGTAGAAAAAAATTCATGATACCTTCTACCCCAAAATAAAGATAAAGTTTTTATTGTGTATCCCTTCCAGCATGTTTGAATCAAAATTGTAATCAATGTTATTTTTAGACATTTGTACCTTGGTGTGTATTTCACTAGATATCACCTCTTAAAGAAGTTAAAAATGTGCCCTCTCACCGTCACCTGTTTATCTACAACATAACTGCATCAATTCGGAAACAAATTTAAACGCTTAGGATTGTTAATCTGGAAGCCGCCAAGCTACAAAAGTTTTTCGATTTTTCGCGCAAGCGCACTCTTGTCGCGGGTGCCCTGGCCTAACCCGTTAATTCTACCGCACGTAGGGTGCCTACAGTTTAACGTGGAATCCGAACCACGTAAGCGTTCTGGCGTAGTTCCCGTTACACAGCAAGCAGTATAAGACAATTGAGACGAATATAAACAGAACTTTATCATATATGCATAACCAGAAACTCCTCCCTTTGCGATTAAATCAACACTTCGAAAAAAACCATGGAAAATCAAAATCTGGATATTCGGAAGGGGATTTGATGCCGCGTCCTACCGAATTCCAGAACCAATCCTTTCGGCTTACCCTCCAGGCTCGAAGAGAAATTGCTGTTGCGCCTATATCCAGCTGATTAAGTGGAATGGAAACATCGGAACGGTTAGCATAATCACAAGAATAGTGCGAATTTATGCAGACTTTGACTATATCATCAACATATCGAACCTGTTTTAAAATTGCTTTTAGAAACCCACGTAGGTCTAAGAGAGCGTGGCTACTTTAGAAGCTATTTGTAATCGGTTATTAGGTAAATTGGTACTGGACGCAACACCTGCTGCAGAGTATCTCGTCAATGAAACACTGAATTTCAACACGAGTAGCAGAGAAAATAACACGGTTCTATTATTTGGGAAGTAAAATCACAGTCGATGGAGGCAAGAAAAATGTCAAGTGTAAACTGGAACTACCAAAAATACCCTTCTTCAAAGAAGAAACTTTTTGGTGTAAGACTATAAAACTTTCAGGGACTTCATAAAACAACCATCAGACTTCCATAAGCCAGTTACTCCATAGTACGTAAAGGAAAGCCTATGTGTGAAGCTATAAAATGCTGTAAGAAATGAAGCATCCGTATGGCAAAGAGTGATTGTGAGATGCATAGTAGAATTTTCAGCAGTAAGGAAGTGATTAATTGATTAATCCCTTAATTTATGGAAAAGTGTAGGTAATAAATGTAGAATCGGACAGGTGAAGCAGAAATATGAAGATAGTCTCTGATGGGTATATAGATATATATTATAACATGATAGGTAGAGTGGGATGACTGTGTAAAATCAGCTAAGACAAACGCATTGACATTTTTAGACTGCAAAGCAGAGACGAAGGCCCATTATCTAGAGCAGTGTTTCCCAACGTGGGGCCCACGCCCCACAGGGGGGCAATTTGGTTTTTTTAGGGGAGCAATTTAGAAATTGACTTGATACGGCTGTACCACTTTCTCTTCGGGTTATTTAAATGCAATGCTAGATATAGGTACAAAATATAGCAAAAAAGCAAATTCTTAAAACAGTACTGTAAATAATTATTAGGTATAGTTTAGTTTGATGTTAGCAAAATATATCATCTGGATGATTTAAGTCGTCAACTTGACCTTTTTGGGATTCACCGCGTAATGTGCCGCCTGTCTCGGCCTGTTATCAGTAAATGATTTACTGATAAAAAAAAAAAATCGACTGGATATATCACAACGTGGAGACTTGAGATTAAAGCTTACTAAACTGGAGCCTAATATAAAATCTCTATGTCAAGCATCAAGCGCAAGGATCACACAAAATTGCCATAATAAATCTTTATTAAAAATCTTTTGAATTTTAGTATTTCATTATATGTTTTTTAATTTTACTTACTGTGTTTTATGACAATATTAAGGTGTTATCTTTCAAAAATCATCCTATATGATTTTAGTTAATAACAAATAATTTTTTATTTAAAATTATATATGGGGGGGGGGGCAAAAAAAATGTTAAAAGTGGGACATGACCCAAAAAAGGTTGGGAAACACTGATCTAGAGACTCTTCACATATCGTCCCATTTCGTATGTCTGACATGAAAATGATACCGAAAATTTTTTCGTGAACGCTCGGCTCGAGTATGATTTAGAAACCGTTTTATTAAATGCATTCCACCAACAAAACTTTGGAACATGCTGCTCGGACGGTAAAACAAAAGTCATAACGAGTTAACAGAAGTCATTTTATGACGTGGTCCGTACCATGAGTTTCTTTGCTGTTCAATTTATTTCTTTTACTGAACTAGCTCAAAATGACCACTGAAAGAAGGGAGGTTTGACCTCTATCATTTTCACTAACTTATTTCTGGATGGAATTTACCTGCCAGCATAGATCATTTGTACACGCAGACATTGTGGAAACAGGTGTAATATTTAAATGAGCGACAGAGTTACAAAAGTTATTCAAAATATGATGCTTCCGAATTGAATATAGACAAAGATAAATATCTGTAGGCCTTAGAAATTTCAAATTTGGACGCAACGCCTAAATTTTCTAATCAAGCTCTGATAACACATAGTGACCATCAGTTGACTACATGATTACATTTGATATCTATTTTATAAGGGAAGAGGAAATTTTTAGTCTACTGCTATGTTAGCTTTTTTATGTCGCCTTTGCTTCAATACTTTTTTGCTTGTTGAAGTAAACTGGTATATTAAAATTATATATTCGTCCCTCTTTTCTTCATAAACTGTGAAGCATTTATAAAGATTTCTGTTTGTATTTCTCCGTTAGTGTTTGTGGAATCCAATGCGTGAATTCACTTCGGGAAAGAAGTAGATTTTTACTACAGTGTCTGTAATAACTACACTGATATTAAAAGTAGGAGGGGTATCCTGCAAGGTGATTCGATGATAACTCTGAATTAATTTATGTCTTCTGTTGTCGCTATTTTTGAATATCGAGAGTATAGGTCATTATCCGTCGTATTTTAAAAGTTTACTCCATTGATGTAGGCCAATATCTGACAGCGATTACTCAACATTCTGTCATTTAAGTCTTTCACACGTTTCTCACGTTTTAGTTTCTAATAGATTCGAAACAATTATTTGTTCGATTCAATTCTATTTATCAAAACGGTCGTCATTTCTTATTCCTTTAGGCACTAATATCAAATCATAACTTAAATTTGTACAGCCCTCGTATGGAAAGGTTCAAAGTTTTATTGAGAGGAATATTACGTCTGGAAATAATAATCTTTGCCTTTTTAAATACTGTACTGCCAATACTTGTATTCGGTGGGTACCTATTGATCTCCCAGTAAGGCAGGAATCAGAATTATTGTAGATTCCATTTCGGTAGCATGTCCCGATAATACTCTGAACCAAATGCCGTCTGAAAAAGGCATCTTATCCCATTTAGACTATATGCAGACCCCACGTTTTTGAGTTTTGGATCTCTGTGAAATATGGGTATATTGTATGTTAGTTTTGGTAAATGAGTAGTGGGATATGAATTTAGCAATTTCTGGCTTGTAGTGACCAGCGGTCACTAATTTCAATTCATCTACTTTCAAATGTTGTTTTCATTAGCTCTCTTTTCGTACGCAATGAGAACTTGTTTAAATCTGCTACGAGACCTCCGGAGAGAGGAAGTGAGCGCGTGAAATGCAGGAGTCCCCAGTGGGTAGCCTACACGCCTTACAACAATGCTCCTCCCACGGCTGCTTATACTTCACGCAGCGCACAAAACTTCAGACGGTTTTTGTTGTCGTACGTGCCACCTGCTATTAATCTCTATTTCCTTATGTTTCAGATTTGCTAGGAAGAGTAACGTTTAGTAGTCGAATATTTAGAACATTACTCAATAAATAAAAGTGGTTATTAAGCAGCATGAGCTTCGAGGGAAAAATCTTTTTATTCAGTTTTGTTTTATTGATTGTCATTCAGAAAAGAAAACTTATTCATATAACAAAACTTTAACCGATAAAAATTTTGTACAGATTTAAAAAAAAAATGATTTTGGGACGCTATTAAGAGCAGGAATTAACAGCTGCCTAGGTGTATATCATATATCAAACAGAAATCTTTTATACAACCAAATTAACGTATTTTGTCGTCCATTCCTTCTTGTTACAGAAGGTGCTGTGTCTGCGTCGAGGGCAAAAAAATAATTCCGCTGTTCTAGCTGCTGAAGTTGAAGGATACGCCTTACACATTCCTTTTGCGTCGCACGTGTAGGGAGAATCCGAAAATCCGGACGGAAGATAACTTTTACGGCCCGTAATGGCGAAGCTGCTCCAACTTTCACGATGGTCGTAAACTTGCGCTCCTGAGCCGGTATTAAAACCAGTCGGAACAGACAAGACTTGCTTTATCTCTGTTTTCACAGTTCCACACAACGAATCAATGAGATAGACTTACCTTTGGCACTAAGTCGCCACATTTAATTTACCTAACGTTGTAATTGGTGGATATTCAACCATACTAGTCTTTAGCGTTATATGACTTTTAGATGTTTAAGTAGTATCTAAGAAATTTATGAATACTTTTACGACTAATCTATAGCAAAATGAGGCCTAAATTATTTTAAACAGGAAGTTGTGTGAATTTTTTAAATTTATGTTTCGTGTTGAAATGAGGTGTGCTATCCATTGACAGGAATATAACCATCATACTAACGTAGTGTATGCGTAACTACGAGCGTGTTTTTATGCGAGTATCCTGATTAGCTTAAAACGAAAATTAAGTCGGTTGCAATAAGTAATCGCTGTCTATATTTATTTTCATGTTTATATAGTCTCAAAATAAACTATTAACCACAAAAAAAGTCTTATCCCTTTGCTTCTATACTATGTTCAGACACGAAAGGCGGGCCAAGGTTACTCTGCTCTATCCCCACTCCGGTGCCCCAGCCCCTACAGGCGAAGAGGAAACAGCTGCCACGCATGCGCAAACGTCATCAAAAGGTATGTGGTACGATATGTTGTCTAATTTGATAATTTCTTCGGTAAAATCGACAAATTTTAACTATTTGTCGTGACGAAAATGAGTGAATCGTATGTCATAGAAATTTCGTGTTTACAAAGTACAATTTCATATGATAATAAATATAAAAATTATTTACATATCAATGAATAAAACTTACTGCTTCCAATCATTATTTTTAGTTTCAAAAGTTGCACAAGACATTTCAACGATTAAATCAAATTTTTAGATGTCTTTCCCAGTGGAAGTTAATTCTCTAAACAAGTCGTTTAAATTTTGAAATGAAAGTGATATTTACTCGAAGCGATAGTTTCTGTTTACAGAAATCGTTGATGAGACCACCAATGCGTTTAATGTGTTGCTAAGTAAACTTCCTTGCGTGATTTTGATTTACCCATGTCTCGACAAGGTAGATGACAAGTCCAAGAGGATGTTCCTTCCTCAAATCGTGCATTTTTCTTAAAAATGAGGCCCTTGCTGCAAGAATGTCTGTCCTTTCCATCAGAAAACGTCTACCTTCATTACATTTTCTGTATATGAAGTCGAGTGCTTTTAATAGTTAATTTTCTCTTTCAGTACCTCCCCTCAATTTTCGTAAGGTAGGGTATTCACCTCGGTCATAAAATTCTGGAACGGAACGTCGATTGACATCTTTCTGAAAGTCAACCATCTCCGTGACCAGTTTTTCTCGGTGAATGTTTTTCTTTGGAGAAGAAAAGAATGGCCGCTGGGCTTCGCTACACACACGCTGCACTGTTCGTAACGATACGCCACACGCCTCTGCCGTCAATTTCAGCGGTTCCCTAAAAAGTATTTTAACTTTCTCTTCAGAGTTTTCTAACGTCTTAAAAAAATTATACACACAAAAAATAATTGTTTTTGACTGTCGCCTAATGTAACAAATATCTGACGCCATTTCACTTACAGCGTATTATAACGGTGTATCGTAATAAACACGACAATACTGCGACAAACGACAATGCCTGCAGGCAGCGGTCTGCTCGGAGGGGAAGGCATCTGGAGGGGGTGGTGAGGTGAGGCGCGGGGTGAGGGGCACATGACCTTGACGCGCCAGATGAGAGCGAACATAGTATAGCTTTACGCCTCATCGACGCTGAGGTCATTAGAGGTGGGAAAGGAATTAGGCCATGGATTTTTGCAGTAATCATCCTGGCATTCGCCTAGAGGGATTTAGGGAAATTATGGAAAGCCGAATCTGGATAGACGGACGGGGATTCGAACCCGCGTCCACCAGTATGCGAGGCCAAAGCGCTCGGCAACAAAAAGTTGTTCTTATAGTTCTAGTTATTGGGTGGAGTTACATTTCCCTTAAAGTATTTACTGTCATTGGAGTAACTGTAGTAAATGTTTGTGTGATACGTTTCAAATTTGGACGAGACCCACTGCAGGAATGACCATCATTTCGTAATTTAAATAAATTACTACCCCAATAATATAATTAATTCGAGAAGATTAAAGTTTAATTATTTTTATCAGTACTATGAAATAGGAAGCTAAATAACTGTGTTTTAGCATTTTCGCTTACTGCGCACAGAAAAACTGACGCCCTGAATTCGTATTAGTTGCCAGCTTATTTTCCTGATGAATTTCGTTTGATGTTAATAATTTCAACACGTTTATAGAAGATCCGATTGTCAAACCGCATAAATAATTAAAGAATATAAAATGCTGGAGTCTAAAGCAGTCTAGAACCGACCAGATGTGCAAAGCATTTCCATCCATTCTGATCAGTTTAAAGATTTATGATCCTCCAAATGCGACTTACAAGTTTATTTCCGAACTTGAGATAGCTCATCCGGATTCATCTACCCTAAACTTACTGCGACATCTACGAAGTATGCATGCTTCTACTTTCATAGTTAAAAAAGTACTGCGTTTTATGAAACAAAATTGTTACTGAACCGTAAGTGATATCAGTATTTTGTAGTTTTCAGCTGAAGAAAATAATCACAGCAAATTTCGCAATCATACTGATACTGACGACGAATTGTTTTAGGGGTTAATGTTACTGCATATCTAGACTTTAATAGTAATTGTCTTAACATTTACGACGCCTTTGGCTTTGCTTCAAGCGTAGTAATTTTATGAATACGTTTTTCCTCTGGAATTGAATGGCCAATTTTCATTAGAGAAAATGAGGTTGAGGAAAACTTATTGATCGCTTTACGAGTAAATTAAAAGTATTTTCTAAGCATAACTATGTAGAGTAGAACAAATTTTATTAATAGTAATGTAACTGTGACAAAAGTATTGTCTGCCAGTTATACTTAGACTTTTTAAATTATGAATTTCAGTTCTGTCATAATGAACCTATCTGTATTTTTGGATGACTGGCCATTCAAGTAAAACCTGGGTTTACAGTTCAGGGTTTCCACGAAAATATAATATTTATTCTCCGTAATTTTCTCCAGATTATAACAAGTTAATCAAAGCCACTTCTTTTTAATTGATGATAAAAATCGTATTAAAAGCGGATATCAAAGAAATAAACGCAAGAGAACAATGGATGTGGTACACAGCCACGGAGGGAATGTATCTCGATCGTTAATCTGACACATTTCACCGAGTATCCTAGCTTCAACTGGCAGTGTCTGATACGTACAAAGAGAAAGTTTCCACAACAATTTACTCGGAGCTCCTAAAACGGTTTTCTTATCGGCAAAAAATTCTTAACTAGTTGTGACTTGTAACCGATGAATCGATTTGTACGTGATCGTCACATTAATTACAGCAACAATAAAGCGGCAGCGGTAATAGTAGTTTTTAGTAACGCTTATTACAGACCATTTATTTTCTTTTTTCTCGGATGTTTTACAATAAACATGACGTATCATCCTACCTGATGTCTCCATCGTAAGGGCACTATCAACGTTATTCAAATTAATTTACGCATTAATCTTTTTTGGTATTCCCTCTTTTAAAAAAATATAATAAGCCCTGTGACAAATTACTTTCTACTAGTACTAACATGTACTAACGTTGATAACTGTTGGCTATTATCAAATATCTTTTTCAAGTTTCTTTCTCCGGACAAGATTGTTTGTTATTTAAATGTTATGAAGTGAAAATGTTTCAATATCATTAATATCATTTCTATACTTTTTTTCTTTTTTTTTTGCCACGAAATTCATGTTAGGATTTCTCGGCTTGCCCATTTCGAGATCATTAGAATCAGGAAAGAACTGTGACCATGTAATGGAAGAAATTAATGTAGAGTTAATAATATTTGTTTTAGATTTATCTTAAATTCTTTGAGTTTGATTTGACTATCCTTCTACTATTTCCATTCATGAATTTTAATTTTAAGCTTCTTCACTGTTTCTGAAATTGTTCAGTACCTCCCTCGAAACTTTATTGCAATCGTTGTTTCCTTTACCTACAAAAGAAAATTTTCCCACCCCCTCGAGGCTGAAATCAAGTACCAGCTTGTAGTCATGGTCATTTGTTCCGTCTCCTAATTCTTCTACCAACATTTTTCAAATCCTCGGCACCAATTTACGCATTTTACACTTCCGGCATTTACCTTCTTCCTGTCTTCCATTAACTCCCAGTCCAGTCCATTATCAAGTCAGTCACTGATTGTGTTCTGTGGTAATTTCCATAAATCTAACTGCCCTATTTTGTACCCTTCCCAGCTCAAGTATATCACGACCAAAATGTGGAACCCATGTGCACCAATCACTAATAATTGCTATTTCTAAGTTGTCAATAAAGGGAAATTGCTGTTGACTAGTTTCCCTAGTTTTGTACTGCAACATCTCCACTTTTCACATCTCGATGACGTGAACAGAATACTCTCCAGACCATTTTGTAGAGAGCCTCCGAGTATTTCGTGAAGAACCAGTCGCCACAGAATACCCCACACTTCATGGCGTGTACCATTACTTGACTAGGCTAGGCCATCTACCACGAGTCCAGCCAACAGTAGTACCTGACAGCTGGCGCCTCAGACACTGCCTGTCGACAGCTTCTGCACAGCACGCAGGCAGCCACCAATTCTACCGGGTGGTTGTAATTAAACTCTCCCTATTTAACACGATATAACACGGAAACTAATTACTGTACGAGTAACAAACTTGGTAGCATTAATTTCAAGGACATGGGGAAGAGAAATAATTCAGAATAAATTCAATTGAAACACTTTTAATGTGCTGCTACGGTACATCATACCATTACATACCGGTACCATTACTGCTACAAAAGGGGCTCAATATGGCGCCTATCAGTGTCCAGAAGAGTCTGAAAGCGCAGGATTCCACTCCGCACAGCAGAACGAAGCATGTCCGTAGGTATGCTGGCTATCTCCCTTGATATGCTGCGCTTCAGATCAGCACATGTGTGAATGTTCCCCTGGTAAACCCTGTCCTTCAGGTAGCCACACAACCAGAAATCACCGGGAGTGAAGTCAGGTGATGGTGCCAGCCAAGCATTTGGAAACGATCGGCTGATAATTCGATTGTTTCCAGATGTGTTTCGGAGAAGCAGTTGATGATCACGGCACCTGGTGGCCATAGTTGGAACTGGGTGGTGGCGCTGTGACGCATGGAAATCATGCACCCCATACTCTGGATATTAATGCTACCAAGTTTGGTACTCATACGGTAATTAGTTTCCTTGTTATAACGTGATAAATAGAGAAAGTTTAATTATAACCACCCGGTTTATTGTAGTATGAAAGTATGCGTTGTTGGACCTACAGCTCCATAACATTGAACTCTACCTCATTCCCTATTCTGATTGATTTTGCTATCAGAGACTCATGTAATTCAAAGCTCATGGTTGCAATTATCTAGCCACGACAAACTCTCTATGACCCATCAAACTGGTTACAAATTACATTTTTCAGCAATTTATTTTTCTCAGTTTATTCTTCATGATAAGCATCACTCATGCTATGAATTATTCTACTACCACTGAATATTTAGCTTATTTCCTTCAACAATTGTATGCTAAATAAAATCGCTGTCAAATGCTGCAAATACAGTTAGCATCTACCATGAATATAATTAGAAATAATTACCTTCACTCTCCCCTTGATAAATATTGAAGTATCTTATAAGTATCTTGTATTTATGCTATACAATTTTATAAAATACATAACAAACAGAAATATGGTTCTGTTTTTACATTCTCCATGGCAGAGTCCTTTCTGAAAACCGAATTTAGCAGTAAAGATAAAAGAGGTTTATTGCGATCGACACCTCATATCTACAAACGCTTTTGCATCTACCCCTTAATTCATGAGTTATATATTTGTTTTCTTTGAGCTTTATATTTAACTAAAACTGGCTGATAAGTGTTTATCTTTTACATTCTATCAACTCTTATTTCGAACTGAAGAACACCCCTATTTAATTTATTCGTGAATCCCATTGGTTTCATAAAATTTATACGAAAGGAAAAACTTTTCTACTTTACCAATTAACTCGGCTCAGTTCATATCGCAATGAATTTTGGTAAATGTTTCTACCATATAATTCATCTTAGTTCTACGATCCCGCAATCTATAATGTATCTTATCCGCAGCCTGTAGTATTCCTGTCAGATATATTAGATCTTCTTGTATGAAATACTCAGAGTTCAAACAGCAGTTTTGGGGTCTAGAATTTATTTTCCAAAAGTTTACTTCCAACATTTAAGACAAAGAATTTTTGTGCATAGAAAATGATGTTGCTTGAAGATTAGACTATTGTCGATATAATTTAAAATGTTCGCTTCGAAAGTATATAACTCTGAACAGGAGTTGAACAATATATAACACCAAATAAGAAAGACTGAATGTCACTTCTGGAGAGGCAACGTAAATTTTACGTCGAAGAATAAAATGTATCAGTCAGTACTTTGTTTTCCTAGAACAGAGTCCAGTACAATTGGTAAACGTGTGACTAATCACCGAGATGACAAGGCATAAATATACGGAAGAGAAATCAGTTGAACACAAGACAACTTTCTCTGTACAGTAAATATTTTGCCAGAGAAACGAATACGACAAGTTGCGCATAGTGGCAGACATGGGGATGAAACCTTCGCACGACTGTAGGGACAGAATAATTACAGCGCGTTGCGACGTCCGTAAGCTTAAGAGAACCGCCACCAGGGTGAGGGGAAGGCAGAGGAAGCGGGAGACCTTGAGAGCTGAGGTAGTTGGAGACCTCCTCGGTCTCGACCTCCTCGAGGCCGTCCGGCCTGCCCGCTGAGTCCTCCTCCTCGTCCTCCACGTGCAGCACATCCTCCGGAGGCCTGCCGAGCTCCTCGTCCAGAGGGCGCGGCGTCGTCGACGTGGTGGTCGTCGTGGTGAGGCGCCCAGGCGCCGCGGCGAACCTGGGCCCGCCTCCCAGCTGCGGGAACAGCCGCCGCTGCAGGTACTGCGCCAGGATCTGCTGGGTTATGTGGTTTTGACGGGCAACTTCACCTGTTGGGAGCAGCGAGGACACGTCGTCACACATGGTTCGCACACTCGCCGGCACCGTTCTGGAGCCGTGGCCTCGGTTCCGTCCTTCCCGTACTACAGGCGGTGTCAACTCAAGGCCACACGTCGGAAAAAATTTGGAAGAAACTTAAATTTTGAATCGTAAAACAGGAAAATCTTCTTCCAGTAAACATCAAGCCACAAAGGCATTAATCGAACTGATGCCGCGGGAGAAATATTAAGTCAACAAACGGAAGACCACAGCTACCAAAACTTGCCAGCCGTTTCTGCAATATTAATATGTATCACAAAATTATTTGGAGATTATAGAACATGAAATGTAAATCTGCATCTCTCTAATTTATTACTGAGCAATTTTGGACATAGATTGTATTTGATGATCAATAAACAGAAATCGTAACGAATGGCTGGATATATTTCTCCATTTCCTCTCAAAAACAATGTATTTGCTCGATATTCCTAAGGCTCCGTAATTGTTGGCTACCAAAAAGGTGATCTTATTGTATAGACATTTCAACATATTATTTTTCTCGGTAATATAGTGACAGGAAAACGGAAGAAGTGTGACCACAGTCCTGTACTCCAAACAGGTGAGAAAATAGCTGTGAAGCGAGGAAAATTTTGGACACCATGTAGTCTGCACCGTACTTGCCTGCTAGTCTACTGAGTATTTAGTATTTAAATATAAGAAGAGGAATAGAAAGAATTAGTTGAAAACTGTGCTGCGAGTTAGTCGTTCATGCGTTAGGTTGCTGTGGAATATTTGTGCTATATTAGTTACATGGTTTTAATACAGTTTGAGACGATTTGACGTTAATATGTTAATCATTTTCTTTATTTAACAAACCTGTTTATTCTGCAATCATAATGTTTTGAAAAATCTCGTGGAAACCTGCGAATTGATCAATTTTCTTCAAATAACATTACTGGCATGCTAAAAGACCTTTGTAATGGCAGTTATCGCAACCACGTCTTTTATTTAGGAGCAATCACACAAACAAAAACAAAATAAATTAACAGTTATTTCTTAAAATTTCCAAGTATGGTAGAAATCGGTAACCGAAAGATTTTTGTTTTCACTGTTCGGTAAGAGTGGAGTAAGCCAGAAATTCTTTTATAAAATATCATTACTAAACTTTTTTTACTAACTTAGACTCGGTAGAATAGTATGTGTTTCTGTTAATGAATCAGATGTAAGCATGACGGATTGTTATGTAGGAAAACAAATCAGAAAAATTCACATTGACAAATCCAAATCCAGGTGGTCAGTGAGTTGCTCAAAATACTTTATTTCCCTTGTGAAATGATCCGTTTTTATAACATTTCCAAAAATTATTTTAATTTATATATATTTATATATATATATATATTCGGAAATGTTTAATACGCACTAGTGAGCCAGGAGCATGAATTTCCTGCCTTAAACACAAATAAGCTAATCTTTCTACTGGTTATTATTATTGCCAAAATTCTAATCTTTCAGATACAAGAGTATATGCAGATGGATTAAAAATCACTAAAGACAATTTATTGCTAAAAGATATCTACTCCTGATCATTATTTCTAGAATTCAAAACTGTTTTAGTGAGTGATCAACACTTTACACCTGTTCCTTTATTCTTTTTTGTTGCATGATGGAATAGTTATATGGATCTGTAGAAAATCTCATATGTGTGATTTATTTTAAGCTACACTGTGCCATTCACATCTGAAGATCAGTGTGGAAATTTCGAGCATATTTGTGCTACTCTATCGATTGCTTCTCGATTGGAGAGCTAACTACTTTCAATATTTTTGTTCGTACGCACACTACTTTCAGCTACTAGGAGAAAAGAATGAAGCACGTAGCTTTTGTCCTTATTTTCCTTGTCGCATTAAATGCTACAGAAATAAATTCTTTAGCATCAGCTATAATTATAGCCCTCAAAAATAATATTCATACCAACCCCGTAGACCGATTTCAGTCCGTGAGACATGTTGCTTTCAGTTACCATTTCTCGCCGTACAATCTGTATGATTTTCTTTATTTGTTGTGTGTCTTTAGTGAGGCCATTTTTTATTTTATGACTGTCCAATAGTTTGAAGTATAATACAAAAATTTTTGTGACTTCAAATTCGTTAAATAAATCTTCTTAAATCCCATAATTCAATTTATTTCACTTATATTCTACTCATTTACTACATGTACTTAGCCCTTTTCGAACGACACAAATATTAATTCAAATAATTATGGCAAATTTTTCGTTCTTCGTTTCCAAACAGCTTAGTTTAAATTACATGATGTAATGTAAGTGCTTAAAAAAAACACAAACTCTGTAAAAGCGAAAATCATACCAACACAACAAGCCATAGCAACGCTTGTATAGTTTATGTTTCAACAAACCTTTCATTTCGCATTGGGGCCATGAGTATTTAAGCTCGGCTGAGTACTTTTCTGAGAACACCGGGACAGCCCCACGTTTATTTGCTTTACTGAAAGGGACAAAGCGAAAGCTGGCGTCTTCGGCGAGAACTCTTAAGAGTTTAAGAGGTCAAATGTCTTTTCGGAACAGTGCTTTGTTTACGTCGTAGAAACTGTTTGTAGAGAGTATTGTCGTCATCCGTTTTAACTTGAAGCTGATACTATTCCGACTTGTTGTCTTGTTATCTTTTCGTAACTATTTTCGATACAAATGTTTTACGCTTACTGATGAAACTGTAATGAATCCACTACTCACGTGTACGCCATAAATCTCATTTATTTCTTTTTAGACATGCAATGATCTAAGAAAATAATTATTTCAGAATTTCGAGATAATCGACCATCGCAAATGTGGCGAAGCGGTTTCGCGTAATTGGTATGTAGCATTCCACTGAAAATGTTTGCATGGTTTGTACGTGAACCATGTGAAGTTGTGGAGTTTTAATTACGTCTGTGTGTCTGTCGACACCGAAGCGAAGACGCACCGCTACTTGCAGGCACTGAAAAAATCCTAATCGGATTATACGGCGCGGCAGCTTCATAGCGCACTCAGTCAAACTCCAAGGTAAAACCTAATTATGAATTGTGTCTGCAATTAATATACGTAATGCTCTGTGTCAAGTATCCACGAGTCATTGTACTCACATTCATTAATCACACCTCTTCACCAAGCGCTTTTTTTTTCTTCCTATACCCCGGGGCACTAATGAACTCGATGTCGACGCGCCCTAAAGCAACAACAACAACAACAACAACATCGATACCCCATTGGGAATGTAGTAGTTTTTATTGAAGGCTCTACTTCAAGTACTACGTTATTTGTCATTGTGATTAACACCATATCACCGAGCGTGGTGGTGTAACGGCTAACGTTCTGGCCTCGCATTCGGGAGGACGGTGGTTCGAATCCCCGTCCGGGCATCCAGATTTGGGTTTTCCATGGTTTCCCCAAATCACTCCAGGTGAATGCCGGGATGCTTCCTTCAAAAGGCCATGGCCGAATTCCTTCCCATTCCTTGCCCCCATCCTTTCCCGTCTCTAAAGACCTAGTTGTTATAGGAGACGTTAAGCAGTTAAAAAAAAATAACACCATATCGTTGGTCTTAACGAAACCAATTCGACATCCTAATTTGTGAATGACTTTGCAATCGTCTGCAGCTGGTTTAAGATTAGAGAGAACTGCAACTCTGTGTCAACAAACAGAAAACGCGAAACTAAAAGCGCTTTTTATCTGTCTGAGCAGAAAAATTCTATCAGAGATCGCGTTAATGTTCAGTAATCGAAAGTTAAATTTTAACATCAGCATTCGGTTCCTAACTATCATCTTTGACTAGAGATTATCGTGCTGTGACTTGGTTTCCCCAAATCACTCCAGGCGAATGCCGGGATGCTTCTTTCAAAAAGGCCATGACCGAAGCCCTTCCCGTTCCTTCTCCCCAGTCCCATCCTGCCTCTAATGACCTCGACGTCGGCAAGGTGTAAAGCCATAAGTAAAATAAATTTTAAAATAATGCTGCGACTCCTGAGAGACATGACGATAAACACGCACGAGTTTCTGTAAATTTTCCAGTATCTATGAAGCTTATGTTTGATACTGTATAGTAGTAGTATAGATTTCACTATGGTCACCTTCCGTGTTGACCGGCGTTTTATTCAATATGTTCAGTATTCTGCCAATCCAGCACATTTCATTCGGAAGAAGCAGATATTCTCCAGGATTTCAAGTCACGCGAGAATATAGGTGGGTGGGAGGAGGGGAGAGAATGACGCAAAAAGCGAAGCTGCTTAGCTATTGATTTTGTCACGATGCCAAAGTATGAGCTTGCTTCATTGCTGAGAGTGTGTATATGTGGTGCCTAGCACAGGAAGCAATTAAACGCGTAAGATAGTAATACCTTTAATGGGATTCGCGGCTGTGATGGGATGGACTTGGGAGTTTTCTGTGTTGAGGCAATATCTCGCCCTTATTTTAAGCAACGACGTTGCTTATCCAACAATTTACAGTTGTTTATCATGTCCCTATTTCTTGCGAACATATTGGGACATGTTTTTAAGTACTAATATGATCTGGTAGCTTTTTTATGGCTACTCATTATCTTTCGGTCTTATAACTCTCACGGGATTTTTTGCAGCCAACATACACATATTTTATTGCGTTCCAACTTGTGATTTCTTGCTGGTTAGTTTCTCATGTACTTTAATCGTCTAGTTTTCTGTTCTGGCGCTAATGACCGATGTGCCTTAAATCCTGAAGAAAAATAATTTCCTGAGAGACCGTAGGATCGCACAGTACGTAAAACGACCAATCCCAGCTTGCTGCCAATGGATCGCGATTTTTGTAAAATAAATAAATAAAAAATAAACAGCATGCTGATCAGTTTGTTTCATAATCGAAAAAGGAAAAACGAACTGTAGGAAAACTTGTACAGCACTCTTAATTGTTTCACCTCGCCATGTTTTGCTTATATTATTCTCACTAAACTTTGCGTTAATTATTCAATTGTTTAATGGTTACATCACCGAATCATCATTTCTATTTTTTTATAGCAACAACACCGCTGGTAACCGCAAATCACACAGTTGGAAAAAAAACCCAGCTAAACGAGGTTCCAGGACAGCAGGCAGAGTGGAAGGAACAATCTCTGTAGTGCGGGGCTTCGACTGGAGTGTTTGTGCCTCCGAGATAAACCTGTTGCTGAGACACTCATCTTCGTGCGGAGAGCATTAGCAGCGACTGTGGAGAAATCGTCAACAGACGCGACCACCATGATCAGTCCGCTGTCGGGAACGTTTCAGCTCCAAAATAAAACTTGTTATAGGTACTATTCTAATCAAGAGGCAAAATCAAAGTGGTGACTAAAATACTACTACAGCTTTCCCAGATTTAAAACAGGATTTCTCATGTTGACGTATGAGGATTACTCTTGTCGGATTGGCAAATTCTTAATAGTCAGCTGGCACAAACCGAAATAATATCATTTGCGACAATAGCTTTTAACATATATGCTACCACCCCAATAGTACAGTATATAGTTTTTGTAAATATTAATTTTTATTAAATCAATAGTCTGTGTATTGTATGAATGAAATGTAATAATTTGTATAATGAAATCGATCACAAATTTCACAGATTATTAATAATTGTAATGTCATTGTGTAGTTTTAAGTTACTAGAATCTTTGATCGAAGCAATTAATCCTCTGCAGGAGCAGCTAATTAATATTTAATGGTAAGGTTATATTTGATGACTTCTATTAAGGTGATTGTAAGGAGGTTGTAACTGGTGTCTACTTATAGCCTGGTTATAAGCTTCACTGCATAACCAACGCAACTGTTGCAACTGGTCTTGCATCTCTTTCTTAGCCTCTATTTTTAGATTCCGACGTGTATAGTAAGAATTTTAAATAAATACATTATTTTTACCACTTTTATCGCTGCAGTTTCTTGGTAAGATAGGAAATGAACTTTAATAGTTTTGACTAACTATTGATCATATCGTGATTGGAGAGACGTAAAAGTATAATTTTTTCTATCGGTGCATGAAGTGTAAGAGCGAAAAACCATTGTAAGAATCATTTATTTTTTATGTGACCAGTATGTTTACACAAAAATCTTTTAACATATATGTATTTTTTTTTCTAAAACCGAGGACTCACACTGCCCACGAGACTTGTGATGAGTGGCGGCAAGTAACGAACTTATCTGTCAGAACAGACACACACAAGCTCTCGTCTGATACTAACCTGTGCAATGTTTGGAACAATTTTAATTCTGAAAAACACTTACGAGCCATGCGAAATAGAATGTTTTTTCATTCTCTTGATTTTTTCAGTATCGTCTTTTGGAAACATCACACTGACGTAAGATATACTTTTTAGTAATTTATGTGTATCAGATGGATATGTGATTTATACAAATCCAATAAATAATAAAAGTAATACTTCTGGCTGTGCAGGAGGTTGAAAGTGTTCCAGATGTATTATATCCTTATTTTTCTCTTTTCTTTTTCATTTTTAAGCCCTCTATTTTCCCAGGTCAGAAATATTTCTTGGCGTAAATCGCATTCAGATAACAGGACGCCTAGCATTAAGGTAGTTTTAAAATAATTTCAGAACGTAATTTTGTTTATGTGTCTCAGCTGATATCGGAAGTCCGAATGAAAGTAGAATTGATAACTAATTTCAAAGACAATGAATGAAATTTAAGTTGGTGAAGTTTGTACACTAACTGATCTTATTGCTGGATATCATTCCTATGTAGTGCCCTATGGAAGCTATATACTGATGCCAAAGACTCGTCAATCAATTTAAAACTTATTTTTCACGAATGGAAAGTTCGCGAATTTAACATTCCGACCTCATATGATAATTACTGTAGGCGATCAATAAGTTGCGTGTCACAAGTGAGTTGACCTTAATTGGTTTGGGCGGTCTGTTGCATTTCCAAAGCTAGTAGGATAACAGGGTCGTAGAAATTGTTCGATATGACGTAAATAAAATAAATAAAACAGGGCTAGTAAACACAACTCTCGGCAAAAAAATACTAAACTACTACCACGTCCGCTCACAGAACTAACATTCAGTACCATTTATTTCACAAAGTTGGCAATAGTGACAACATCTGTTGTTTTTGGATGTTTTATTATAATTTTTAATAATACGTGTAGGGAAATCTGTAATAGGCGATTAAAATTATAAAGCGAGACAGATTGAAAAGGTTATCTACAGGTTAATGTTCTGCCTCAAGGAAGAATGTCGGAAAACACATCTTATTGTTCCAAGTTTAAATTTCTATTTTAAACATTAAGACTACAGTATTATAACCCGCAGTGTGGCTCAGTGCGTTAAGCTGCTGCAACTTGATCGAGGAGGTACAACGGAACCAGGTTCGAGTCCTGGTGCCAGCGCACTGGCCGTCCCGATCGCGGTTTCAAGCGGTTTCCTGCAGTCGTCTAGTCGAATGCTAGGACGGTGCCCAATATACACCTCATAAACTACGCATTTCACAAAGAAAATATACGCTTGAAAGAATGGAGGCTGTATCGGTGAGTCAGTTGCGTAAAATATTCTCGAGCTTTCCACCGGGATAGCGCGTCAGTAAAGATACGTTTCCACGGCGCGTCCCTCGGCGCATGCTAGGGAACGCCTGTCATCTTTGCCGCATATGTTAGCGGGGATGGCGCGCCTCGACCCACCGCCAGGCGGTAGAAGATGAAAGGCGCGTACTGCCAACCACGCGCCGTGGGAACGAGCCTTAAGAGGCGACGTTTCGGAGCCTGCCTCTGCCTCCATCTTCCAGCGAAGTTTCTGATGTCGGAAGAGTCCACGCTTATAAGGCCTTTCGCCGGAAGCTGGAGCCCAAGGCAAGCTCCGAAACGTCGCCTCTTACTGACGCGCTATCTCGGTGGAAAGCTCGAGAATATTTTACGCAAAAAACACATTTGTCATACATAACACATACGGTTACATATTTCACAGACAGATGGTAACATGTGTTCTAGGTTAAGTACAGCAGGTGTAACAAATGCGGTTTGAATTCGGGCAAGGTTCACACTGGCCATCTGTATAAAACGGGTGACCAGTAACAAATGGTAATTAGCTAGCCGGATCGGAGCATCAAAGCCAGTGTCTGGATGGTCACTAGGATATTGCGGTGATAATAAAATAACAAACGCAGGGTGTAAAACTCATTATAACTTGTTCTTTGTTAGTGGAATTTACGAACAAAACATGTGGAAAGGCGTACTGTACTACACTATAAATCTATAAATAGAAACGAATTTCACGCTTCTGCAAAATAGTACACAAATCGTAAAAAAATAAAATTAAAAAAAAAGTTGTTCGGATAATTGACGTTCGGATTATCTACTGTACTGGCTAATTACAGCTCGCAGCACCATGCTATCTCAAAGTCTCAAAACAGGGGACACTCGAGGTAAATAAGTATATTCCGAACAATACGACACTCGTATTTCATAACATATTACATTATACCTGTACGTTTTTTAGTCCTTGTTAGTATAATTTTTATAATTTTTGTAGTGCTCTATACTCTTTAATATTATTTATTTTATTGTAACACAGCAATTTCTATTAAACTCTTTTAACAGAATATCTTCCTAATTGTCTGGATGCATAATACCAAAAGAAGTGAAAGAATAAATGTATGAAGTTGTAAAACGAAAAAGATTGTATGTCTAAGTCAGGAAGATACTAGAATACCAAAACTTGTACAGGAATGGAAAATTGAACAAAGGAGAAAAGAGGACAACCCAAGATTACCTGGTTCCAAAAAGTACAGATAATAGTGAGAAGATTTGGAGCAGAAGAGTATTGTTTGAGGTAACGTGTCTAGCATCTTCCTCCGTAATTTATTACAGTCTCCGAATCCATTACCTTGCACGTACTATCCTAATTGTTCCACCTATATCTATCTGGGATTCATCGACAATATATTTCTTATCCACTCCCAGCACTTTTTTCATCCTTCTCTTGTCTTCCAATCACTCCCAACCCAGCTCGTGTAACATATCAATTACTCCTTGTGCTCAGGGGTACCTTCACGAACAAATCTAGCTGCCCTCCTTTGCACCCCATGCAACTCCTGTATTTGATATCGGAAATGTGAGTACCATAATACAGCATCATAATCAAGCAATTATCTAACCTACATTTTGTGTAATAGTGCCCTGTTATATCCGTTACATTCCGCCATCACAGTTTCAAGTAAATGTGTGATATGAAACGTCTGCCTACCACTTTCTCAGCTGAGTTTGTCATCAAATGATATGCCACGATATGAACAATTTTTCCTTCAACAATCAGTTCCTTCTGCACCTGATAATCACGAAAAATCTTTATTTTTTTCTGTGTACCTAATAAGCTGCTTCGTTCTTGTATACATTTTGAAGCAGCCAACAGTTTATTTCTGGGTTTTCCTATTCAGCAATTATAGTGGTAACAGATTTTTGTAGTTTCCATTTTTTCTAAGTATCCTTTCGGTATTATTACCTATTTGTTTACTCAACTTGCCGTTAATTTGTTTAATTTAATGCTCTTCACTTTTCTTTTGTTATTCGCCACAGCCTCCCATTTGTTGAGAAAGTTGAATCATTGGGAAAATTATTTATAGAAATATCGAGTGTATTTGTATAATAATTTATTGAACGACTAAAGTTAATATCACCAATGGAGGCCTAAGCTGCAATGATGTGAGATTATGATCCCTCGAAAATCGTAGCGTTTACGGTGATCTGTTATTTTATTCACATGTAAATTTCATGATTATTTTTTTTCCACGTATTATACATATTTGTGTGTCATTAGCCAGCTCGTTAACTTTTCTCCATCGATGGCTGTCACAGTTGCTATTCTAACGTCATCTCTCGGGATTTAAGACACATAATACTAGTTCCTTGCAATCCTCTGCTCTGCCAGGGCAGGCAGACAGCAGAATGTGCCCGTGTCAGCGTACAATGTCGAGCCGCACCTTCATCCCGATTGCTCAACTTCCCTATCGCCTGTGAACCTTGGTGGCCCATTAGACTGTGGCTTTCCCGCGAGGAGGACCTGTCGAAAAGCGTGTTAACTGGAGGCGCGCCGTGAAGGCGGGTGGCACGTTTTGCAACGCGGATATTGCGCTCGTCTAACACGGCGGGGGAGGAGCCTCTGTCCGTCACTGATAACATCGCTCACTCCGCTATGTACTTAACCGATTCGAGTTCTCTCAACTCCTCACGTATCAACGTCAAATGCCTTCTAGATTCCACACAGCATAGCGCATTATGAAAAATTCCGTCAGGCACCGCAGTACGCACTAGCGCCTTGACATTCCCGCGGAACAATTTCCGTCATTCTTCTCCAAAACATGGCAGCACTAACAGTAAGTATTTGCGGGTTGAGGGGAGGGGGAAGGCAGGAAGCTGAACCTTCTATTTTCGGTTTACACAGTTCGCCGAAATGTTTGGAAGCAAACAATATCGTCGTTAGGGAGCGTGCATAAACCACGTGGCTCCATTTTGGCCTCTTGCGAACCCCCACGTAGCCCTACGTGGCTTTTGCCTATATACCCCCCCCCCCCCCACGTAGGATGTAGATTTTTACTCTTTTGATTCCAGACGACATTTTGTACTGTTTTCTCTTGTCAGACGATTGTAAATTACATACGGAGATAATTAACTGAAGGAACTAAATATTCATATGCTGTTGTGAGTTCTATTCCTCATTTTAACTGTGAAAGATGTTATGAAAGGAAAGCTATGTGGCCTGACTCGGAACCCCCCTTCTCCCCACGTAGCCCAACGTAGCCTTCCAGCCAACCCTCCCCCCCCCCTTCTCTGGTCCAAGCCACGTAGTTTGTGCACGCTCCCTTATCCGCCGATCTTATTTCCCTTTATGTCAATAATCCTGTAATTTCTGAACACCTCCTGAAATAATCATTCACATTGATACGTATCGAATTGACTCATATACTAATTTATTTTAGCGCACCTTTGAGTTTAATTTAGTTACAATTTTTTTGGGTTCTGTAACCAATGGGAAACGGAGCCATAGTACTTACACGGCGCATTACAAGTGTCGCCGGTTCGAGTCCGGCTTCGGGAATTGGTGGTTTTAATTAAGTGTTGTTCTCACTGGAGTGTCCACAGTATCATAATTAAAGCCTGATACAGCAGTTGGCACTGAAACAAATTGGAAAATTGGAGCAGGCTAAATAGTCGCAAAGGCTGAAGGCCATACTTTTTTTTAAAAAAAAAAAAAGTTTTTTTTTTGTTTTTTTTTTTTGTTTTTTTTTGTTTTTTTTTTGTTTTTTTGTTTTTTTTTACATGTTGTGTCTGTCATGAATTAGCGGAGTTGTAACATAACATAGCTTTTCTGTGATTGTGTAGCGGCAATTTCGCCTTCCACATAGCTTCCAAAACTCAATTAATTAGTGAGCGGCAGCAATGATCCGTTTATGAAAAATTGGATTAATATCTTTATCTTCAACGGGGCTGTTGTATCCTTTTGGTGTGAAACCGACGGGAACTATCAAAGCACACCTATTCCACGTGTGTCCGGGTTAGCTTTAATGTGCTTAATTAACTAATTACTTTAACGTATGACCTTCACTAACTGATTGAATATCCTTGGTAACCAAATTAAATTTCTTTTATAAAAATATTGATAATCGTCCTCATTCACGGTTCTGTTTATTTAACTGCTCTGATGTGTTAACATCTCTGACGAAAGTTTCCACTTTCTGAGATCAACTTAGGAATGGTGGCTCAAAGTGAGAGTGTGGCATCCTCCACCAAAACGAAAGCCACTATTTACGTTTAAGGTGAAAGTGTAGCTGGCGAAGGACTTTTTAAAACTATCAAAGAAACCGCTAGCGAATAAAATGTTACACTCACGCGCTAACTGTTTTACCAGTTAATCATCCTTCATGGTGAGATGGAAATTATATGAGAAGTGGGAAGAAAGACGAGTGATCTTAAAAAAATTGAATAATTCCCGTACAAACTAAGACTTGATTAACACCGCTCGTTAATATCTCGCAATGTTCGTTCGGATTGCAGAGTAACAAAAAATATATTTCTCAACTCCTTAAGATGAAATTTACTGCTGGGAATGAAGTACGGAATCGTTAGCTACAGATCTGAAGGACGTAATTCAACATTGAAATGAGACTACGTAATTCCGAGAATGTGGTCTGTTGAGTCTATCTTTTGCCTATGTTTACCGGTTTGTATGTTTACTTCTTACGCACAGTGTTCTCCATAAATAAAACTTCTCATAATTGTTCGGGCACTGATTTTCAGTGTTCTTTTCTTCGTTCTTTGAAATGATTTCCTTTATTTCGATTTATAAAAAAATCGTGTAAAGATTAGCCATGTCAGGTTAACTGTTTTTTGAGTATTGTCGGCATATAACTTCTTAGTCACCTCCTGTTTGTGACCAAGAGAGATAAAACGTGTTTAAGCTGGTTTTAACTCGTATTTCAACAACTCCACTCCTGGTAAATGAATAAAGCTTGTATTTGTGTGCTGCTGACAGAGACGCGACAAATGAGCATTCATGCTTGCAGGTCTTACCTTTTTTTACCTTGACTATCTTCTTGGCTTCAAATACATTATTCATCAAATTGCAAAACACTTGGTAGTCTCTTTCTCTTTGCAGCGATAAACGCTTTCATCATGTCTAAAAAGTGGACTGTTTATTCGACAATCATATCCTTTAGATTCCCATTAACAGCAATCGACTCGTAAATAACCCGCTCACCAAAAAGTGTTATAATTTAATGACTTGCTCTACTGTTACAAAATAAAAACGAATACTTGCATGATTATGAACTGATATTTCACGTACGGTATGAAGAAATGGGGCAGTACTTTGGTATTCGTCTTCTCAGGATTAAATTTTTGCTGAACAGAATCAAATACATCATGGCTGTTCCTGTTTGAACAACTTCCTCTAGACCCAAGCATTATATAACTCATTACAGACTTCAATAACATTACGGATGCTACTGCTGCGCGTTAGGGCACTAACTGCATTACATTCAGGACGATGTCAACCTTATCAGCAGAAGATACATAGATTTGCGCCGGTCCTGTCAGTGTAACAGCTAGCGCGCTGACTTCGCATTGCAAGGGCCGCCGGTTCGAGTCCGGCCTTGGACATGGGTGGTTTTAATAAGTGTTGTGTTCGTGTTGTGTTCGTCTTGTGTTGTCCTCACTGTAGTGTCCACAATATCATAGTGAAATTCTGATACAGCAGTTGCAACGTAAATAAATTGGAGCTGGCTAAATGGTCGAAATGAACGAAGGCCATATTTTAAACAAAAAAACAAAAAACATAGATTTGCTCTGCTACTTTCAGCTGAAGTCATTCAGACATATAGAGCATAAGACACAAAACCACCGGGTTGCTACGGGGATTTTTTTTTTTTTTTTTTGGGGGGATGCTCTTCGTCGAAGCTGTAAATCAGCTATCGTCTTTGTGGATCAAAAATTCTAGTTTTCGTCTGAAGTGACTTCGGAAAACCAAGGAAAATCTAAATTTGGATAGGTGGATCAGGAATCTAATCAATGTCGTCCAGAATACTAGATCCGATTGTTAGCACTCAGTGGAACAAGAATAGCTGATCCTTAGCTCCACGATAGTCTCCACAAAATTCCTCTGAAAAATAATTGACGGGTGCTAAAGTGGCTCAGAGTTCTGCTGAGGTTGCCGAGCAGTGTGAAAAAAAGACTGCAAGTGATCGGCATTGAGCGCTGACTGGTGGTGAAAGCTCGCCCGCTGTTACGCATAGCCTTTGTTCACCTGCTTAGAAGCGACCGTACCGTCGGAGGACGGTCGGCATTACGCCACCATCCAACTTGCAGCATCATCGTTTCCACGGTACTTTCGCATCCTGCTACTAAATGCACCGCCTACCAGTAGGCTAGCAGCAGAGCAAGGCCCATTCCCACGGCGCGTGGTAGGCAGTACGTGCCTTTCATCTTTTACCGCCTGGCGGTGGGTCGTACCTAGTGTTGCAAAAAACCGGTTTTTTTCTGACTTGAAAAAAACATGAAAAAAAACTGTGAAAAAAAACATGTATTTTTTCTGAAACATGTTTTTTCATAACTACTAATTTTCATATTTCTAAGGCATTTATCGTTTAATATGACTGTTTTAGATTTTATACTACGTATTTATCTTAATTTTTAAATCTACTATATTTTTCTGGTTCGGTAGAAAGAAAATTACAAAAATATTGGCAATATTTTCTTTTACGAACAGGGATTTCCCGAATAGGCTAGGTTGCACGAGAAGGAATCCCCGTTGTTTGGATTGATACTCAATATTTGAACTAGTGCTGCCAGCCCTACAAATTTATCTGTAGTCCTACGGATCTTTTCAAAAACTTAGGAATTTTTCAACGGTTTTTTGCCCCTTTTTTTACTTATTGTGCTTTCCTTATATTCGTATACTTGTTAAACCTCTCAGCGTATAGTGATACTAAGTCATTAAATTGTCAGTTATTATGAATCATTTCCTTGCAACCGTTGGCATAAACCAACGATTGAAAAGAAATAAAGCTCCTATTTTGTATGATAATAGATTTAAATTCAAACTTAAAAGACTGTAATATGGAACTATCGGCGTAGTCTTTATGCACAGTGCGTACTTTGCTCACAATTTACAATAGCAATCTCAAAATCTTTTGTTTACAATATAACCAGTAAAATAAAATTAACTACTTCTGAAGATATGGATCTAGAGGAGACAGAAGAAGAAACAGAAAATTTTGACTCCGACCGAACTACTGTTGGTAGTACTGATACTAGTGAATGTGGTACTGACATAGAGGATGGATAAAAATTATGTTACCTATATAGATAGATTTGTGAATCATTATGTAAGACATTATATGATTTAGTAAGATGTAAGATGTAATATGTAAAATATAACTTCCGTAAATAAAACTATAATTTATCAATTATATTGTTTTCTGAAAAAAAAAAAAAAAAACAATTTTAGAAAAAAAAACCAGGGTGCTAGGTTTTTTTCATGTTTTTTTTTCACAAATCTGAAAAAAAAAACATTTTTTTTTTTAATTTGCAACACTAGTCGTACCTGCTAGTTTATGCGGCAAAGATGAGAGGCGTCCCCAAACACGCGCCGAGGGAACGTACCTTAAGAGAACGACCGTCCATAAACCATGTAGCTCCATTTCGTCCTTCTGTTCACCCCTTCCCCCCCCCCCCCACGTAGCCCGACGTGGTTTTTGCCTCTACACCCCCCTCCCCCCCACGTAGCACGCAGCTTTCTCCCCTTTTGATTCCAGAAGACATTTTGTTCTGATTTCTATTGTCAGAATATCATAAATTACATTCAGAGATAATTAAATGAAGGAAATAAATATTCAAATGCTCTTGTGTGTTCTGTACCTCATTTTAAGTGTGGTAAATAATATGAATGGAAAGCTACGTGGCCTGGCTCGGAACCCCCCCCCCCCTTTTCCACGTAGCCCCTCTTCCTAGACCGATCCACGTCGTTTATGGAAGATCCCTAAGATTGGAGGTTTTCTCGGCGTTGAATATGAATAAAATCGTCTCGAGGAACTAACCGTGGGAGTCCATCGATAAAACGGGATCTTTCGGCGATCATAAGCTCTGCCGCCATTGTCAAGTGACTGACAATGGCGACAGAGTTATAACCGCTGAAACGTCGTGTTTTATTGATGGACTCACTCGGTTTGTTACTCGAGAGGATTTTATTCGCCGATCTGTGTTTCAGTTTTAACTCACTCAGATCTTCCGTATTTTGAAGGAAAACTTTGTCACTAACAAGACGATCGACATGGCAGGATGAAATTGGCATGTAAGGTAAACTGTGTGATGTTTACATTTTTTTTTAATTTCGAATATTTCTGATAGCCAATCTTGAAGTTACTGTGCTTAAAAATCGAAAATTAAATGTTAGCAACCGAGCTTCGTCCACTGGTAGTAAATCAGATAAATTTTTAAATCGCATAATGGAGACAAAACTTATCCAATACTGTCGCTTAATTTTGATTGGATTGTTTTAACAACAAAACTATTTTTGTGGCTTTCATTCCTAACAGGTTTAATAGATAGTCGTTTTGAGTTCCCGTCATCACTTTTTACCGATTGCATTATGCTTTGGGTTACCGTATCGTACTGAATTCGGATTTCGAAGTGTAAATTTTTGTATATAAGTATATAAAAATCAGAAGGGGTAGATGCAAAGACGAGTTGGCAGTAGCTCTTAAAATTTGAAAAATTCTTTCATCAATAAAATAACAGCTAAGACGTGAAACCAGAACATTTTTTATAGTGCACTAGGAAAGTCTTAATGGCGATTAATTGCAAAGTCCAATATCTTTCAGGAGATACAATTTGACGACGCGTGTAAGATTACTGAGCAATGAACGAATTATGGATCATAAACTATTTAACTTTTCACTAAGAAAGAATACATTATTTCCACCGTGGAAAACCAGGCGTGTAGTGTTACAGAAGACAAGATTCACCACGAAAAAATGATGGTCGCCATGAAATGTTCTTGAGTTCTGAGATATTGTTGCAAAGAGATACTATTTCTCGGCTGAGATTTAAATGCTTGAGCCAGAAGATACTGAGGGTCAGTTAACCAGGATCACTGCTGGTTACGCCGGGCACGATTCCATAAAAGGTAAAAGACCTGAAGAAACAGGCATTAGTTTGATATTCATAGGTGCTAGTGGATGTGTTCCAGATGATGTATTTTCTGATTGTTGAAGAAAACGTTAGACTACCATCGTAGCTGATAAGTATAGAGTTGTTGTTAAAGTGGTTATTGCCCTGCATTACAATACGAAAGTGAAGCATGCCTCTCACTTTAAGCTGGAATGGAAAATGTGCTGCAGTGAACTGGCCCCAAAAGAAGACAGGATCAGAAGTGGAAACTTTTTTATTTTCTTTTTATTATCATTTGGCTGCTAGGCCATACAGTGAACTCCGTGATTCTCTCAGTGTTTATATGTTTGATTTTCCGCAAGATATTACTTTTACCAAGCAGACACTACGCAATACAGACATTACTTAATTAAAACCACCTCTGCCCGAGACCGAACTCTAAATGGCGATCCAAGCAATGTGAGCCGCTACACTGTCAAGGTCCGATAGATGGAATCCCGAAAGGCGTATATTACATGCAACTGGGGAACTGGAAGCTTTAGCGAAACAAAGAATAGAACAGTTAATTTCCAAGTAAAGGGAAAGTTGTATTGAAGTCCTGTACCATATTTCACCCTCATGCTTCCTTCATATTTGTATACACAACACAATGATTACCACATTCATGTACACACAAACACACACACACACACAAGAACTCTTACATCAAACATATGGATGAACGGGACTTGGCACCCTGCTTCTGTATCCACGTCTGGAAAGCTTATTTCTTTCTTTCTTTAATTTTTTTTTTTTTGCTTATGGTTTTACGCCTCGTCAACGTTTAGCCGGGAAAGGACTAGGGACAAGGAAGGAGAAAGAATTCAGCATGGTCTTTTGAAGGAACCATCCCGGGAGGAGTGAGTTTGAGAAACCAGGGAAAACCGAAATCTGGATTGTCGGATTAGGATTCGAACACGGGTACCACTTTCGGCTCTAGGAAGGCATACCTGAACCAGATAACACACTTTATTTAATTTTATCAATGAAAGTCTACATGCAAAAGAACGCTGTTTCTTTCGGCTTTTGACTTATGCTGAGATGCAGTCAGATAGTGAAGTACATAAAAATTCTTACTGACAATTAGTACTATAATTAAACTTGCTCTCCTATAGAACAGAATAAAATTTTCTGTGGTCATGTCCGTACGAGATAAATGGGTTTAAAGCAAACGAGAATTACTGAATGTTAAGAAACTCTATATGGTACCAATATCATAAAATCCTTATTATCACACATGAAATCAAGGATAAGTCGTCTGCATAAGGTGACCGAACTTGACTGGTAACCGGTTACACTCGGGTCTGACTTCAGGATGACACTAGTTCGAACCCCCGTCCTATCATCCTGATCTCGGTTTTCCTTGAGTTCCAGAAAAGATGATTCACGTTATGTTTTCGGGCAAGACGGTACTGTTCTACGCAAACAAAGCAATTATTAAGAAAGTTACGAGAAAACAATGTTCCTGGTCTACCAACTTCGAAAAAATAAAGAAACCAGTTCGTTAAGTCGATGTCATTCTATAATGAGAAACATAATAGAATCAAATAGAAGTAATTAAAAATAATTTACAGAGATATAAGAAATGAACTGCCGGCTGAAAACGAATTTGTAGAACAGTCAATGTTATTGTTGATGACGCGGCACCCAAAACTCAGTGGTCTGACTATACCCTAGCAGTTGGTTACCTCTCATTGTCTGTCGTAGCTACTCCAGTTCAGGAAGGTCATGCCGGAACCTCTCACCGCTCATCACAACCGGATCACAACCGGATCACAACTTTTTTTTTTATTCTCTGGCTTTACACCTCATCGGCGTCGAGGTCATTAGAGGCGGGAAAGAACTAAGGGCAAGGAATGGGAAGGATTTCGGCCATGACCTTGAAGGAACCATGCCGGCATTCGTCCTGGAATGATTTGGGGAAACAATGGAAATCCCGAATCTGGATGGCCGGGTGGGGATTCGAACCCACGTCCTCCCGAATGACAGGCAAGAGCGCGAGACCACAACGCGGAGCTGCTAACGATATTGACGTAAACTGCTGGCCTCCTTCCTAAGTTCTGACGAAGACTAACGTTAGCCACAAATATCTTACTCAGCACTCCGCGTTATCTGTAATAAGAATTCTACGCCACAACCCCAACTTAAATCCTGACCTGACTGGTAAGCGATGAAGTTTATTCTGGAGTACTCGGTTTCTATTCCAGATTCGACCTTGCAAATTTGGGTTCCCCGAGATCAGTGCCAGGATAGTTCCTTCAAGATGCCATGGCTAAATTCCTTCTTGTTCCTTGTACACAATATTACTATTACGTTTAGGTAATGACAACACAACGCCTGCTTTGGAATGCACGAATTACTGTGCGCTTCTGAAATGTTAATGAAATGACTTTCAGCTGTAAAAACTCTCTGACAGCACAAATTAGCCTCAAAACAACTAGTACATTGAGAGTGACTAATGGAACAACTTTGTTAACACTAAATGCTTGCGGAAAGTAGTAATGTGTATAGTTCGTTGATTTATAAGTACATGACAGCTTAGGGCAGTGAATAGTAGTGTAAATTAGCATATCATTGCTGCTCTAAGTGGCTAATTCTTTCGACGCTTTCATGAGGTATAGACGACACCTGACGCGCCGAATCAGACACTATTTTAAGTGTGAATTATTACCATAACTACAAGGTGAGATCCGTTTTTAAACATTGCTGCGAGATCACTGAGATAACAATTTTGCACATTCTTGACAAGTGTGTTCAATCGTTGCAAGTATGCCATGTGCGAACTGTTGTGCAGATAATGATATTAGCTTCGTTGTATGTGTGTACAATATCGAAAAAAATAGATGTGGGACTTTCCTTCAATGCGAGAGTCAATCAACCGGTTTAAGTTCACCATCATGCCTTGTTTATGGAGAAGAAACAATTAGTGACTCAAAACTATGAAGATGCGTTAGACTTGTCAATTAAGGAATCGAAATCGTGCGTGATGATGATGATAATGAACGGAATGTGTAATCTCCTAATGAATTTCTGCTGAGAACAATTTGATCACCAACCGCACAGCTCACACCTTTCATCACGCGTTATCCAGCATCTCAAATCCGATGCCAACCTTGTCATTAATACGTAGCTAAAACTATATATCGAACCAGATTGATAAGGGGTATCTACGGAGAATGGTATTCGAGAGGACGCGAGTTCAAATCCCCTAACGACCATCTCGGTTTCAGTTTTCCTTCATTTACCGAAATAACTCCAGGTAAGTGCCGGAATGGTTTCTCCAAATGGTCATAGCTAAATTCCTTTCCATTCCTTGTTCCTATATCCTCTTCCACCTTTAATGACCTCGACATAGATGAGGCACTAAGCCATAAGCAAAATAAAAATAAAATCATATGCAGCAAATTTCCACGACGAAGGTACTAAACATTTGGTGCCTCTCTATGAAAAGTGCGTAACAGTAATGGAAATAATGTAGAAAACATATTTAAGATATGTACTTCTAACGACAATAAAAATATTTTGTATTTATATCATTTTTTTTCAATAGTCTCCCGAGACTTATTTTCTGGACACAGATACAATCTGAGACTATGGTAAGCGAAAGTTGTATTCATTTAACTTCAATGTATCACAGGTTATAATCTCAGATTGTTTAACGAGGTACCCTCTCACCGCATCGTACAACTATTCTGATCGGTTAGTTCTCGTCACAGGTTAATCGTAAGCCGTTTTACAGCCCTCATAGAATGCAAGTAACGTCTGACATGCCGAGATTTGTCTTAATCACGAGTTACTGCCAACATATCAGACTGAAACTAACTTGGTTTACGGTCTGACCATTTCAGTATGTAGGGAAATGATGGGATACTGATTTAAATACAAAATATAAATATGACTACTATTACCATGTTCTGAAATATCGGAAACATTTTAAGTTATTCGTTCAATATAAAAGAATTAAAAGAATCTGGTCACCCATGAAGTCTAGATAAATATTGTTCTCTGAAATTCCACATGGAATTTGCAAGTAAAGGATCAGTTTACATACGCAGCGATTTCATATCACAAAAACTGCCGACATATTTCATGATACAGCCGAGGTGATTTTGTGCAACACTCAATGATCTGCAAATAAGCCTAAATTAAATTTATTTCATAAAAAATAAAAATGAATTAAAAAAAGAAATTCCAATTACGGAACTATTAAATCAATGATCCCGGCTGCGAAATTTTTCGGCTAGGGAGAAATTACAGCTTTCGATAGAGTATAACATTGCTAAATATTCCCTATCAATCCATTCTCTCTCCTTGCATTACCTGCGATACTTGTGCTGCTTCCCAATAGCGAAATTTCGATATACAAAGGGGGCCATCTACAAATTACGTCACACGATTTTCATGATTTTGGATCCCTCCCTCCTCCCATGCCACAGGTTGTCATATTTGTGGGACACCCCACCTCCCTCCCCTGGTGTGACGTCACATATTTTGCAATTTTAAATTTATAAATTAAAACAGCACTTCCAAAATGATTTATGTATTTATAGTTAAAAATCATATCAACAATAAATCAGAAATTTAAGAAAATATAAAAAACAAAAAATCGAATTAATAATACAAACTTGAGTCATCATTTGTCCATGGATTTTGAACCCATTCCTTAATAGTGTTTATTATTGTCAATAGTGTTGGGTACATTTGATGTGTCAACATCATCTTCCGCCACGAGCCAAAAAGTGATGCAAATTATGCATGTGATGTCACTAAGTTTATGAGACGTCCCCCCCCCCCCTTGTCACACGATGTCACACTTTGTTGACCCCCTCCCCCCCTCAAGGTGTGACGTAATTTATGGATGGCCCCTAGTTCGCGTTAATGGCTACCATTTGTGTTATTTTGAACTTAGTAATTGTACCGATCGATCTGAAGATGAATTCACTGTCTAAAGCACGAATTCGCACGTTACGTCCAGTGAGCCTTGCGAGAGGAATATCTGGAAGATTTTAGAATTATTACGTCAGACTGAGCATACTGCTAGTTCTATAATGTTATCCGAAACTATGAAGTTGAGTACCTATTTTCCTCAAAATCTTCCACGAAAACGAAGTTTTCGTTAGATTTGACATTTTCCATCGTTCAGTAGCAAAGAGTTCTGGCCTTCTTCGAGTATATACAGCACCGTGAAAATGACTTCTTCAGCTATGTAGCTCTTTCACAACAAGCTTTAGAGCTATGCATCATTGCATTATTGTGTTCAGCATGCTTGGGATATGTTGTTTCCTCGCTCAGATGATTTAAGAAACGTATTTGCTTAATGTGTAGTATATGAGACATAATCAGCAATAAATCTAAAACGTGTTTGAGGAAACCGGAATTGAACAGTTTCTGCAATGTTCTGGAGCCCACCTCGTCGGCTCAGTCAATTACGGCACCGTGAGGGTGTCCGGCGCTGAAACGTGGTTAGCTGATTCGAGTGCTGCTGGTGGAAGAAATTTTCACTATCAGAACTTGGCCGGAACAGTAGGTGAAGTGGTGGTGCACAATTCATAATCACCAGATTGTGCACCAAAGTTCTGGATCAAATCCCACAACTCTCCGCAGTGCGTATAGAGTGAACCGAGCGGAGCGGTGTAACGGTTAGCGTTCTCGCCTCGCATTCGGGAGGACGGCGGTTCGAATCCCCGTCCGGGCATCCAGATTTGGGTTTTCCATGGTTTCCTCAAATCACTCCAGGCAAATGCCGGGATGCTTCCTTCAAAAGGCCATGGCCGAATTCCTTCCCATTCCTTGCCCCCATCCTTGCCCCCCATCCTTTCCCGTCTCTAAAAGACCTCGATGTTAAAAAGAGACGTAAAGCAGTTACAAAAAAAAAAAAAAAAAAAAAACCTTTAGAGTGAGGGTATACAACACGGTGGTTCGTCCGTCAGAAGGGGACGTTAAGCTTGATCCCCCCCCCCTTTTTTTGGTCTTTGGGAAGAATATCCCTGAATGGGCCAGCACCACTTTCACACTATCCCTTCTTTCATCTCTCATTCACAACACAAACAACACTTTACACTAAATACGCACACTGTCCCAGTCATCCACACTTAAAACAAAACTTATGAACTCTGTCACACTTAGGAATATACAACGAAAACCACCCTAGTTCATCTCCCCATACGTTCCCATTATAACCGCCTATTCCCGTACAGAGGCGAGCCGTTCATAGGGGAGCGTGCACAAACTACGTGGCTCGGTCCATGAGGGGTAGAGGTTGGCTGGAAGGCTACGCTGGGCTACGTGGGGGGAGGGGAGGGGGGTTTCCGAGCCAGACCACGTAGCTTCCCTTTCATAACATTTTTCACAGTTAAAATGAGGAACAGAACTCACAACAGCATGTGAATATTTATTTCCCTCCGTTAATTATCTCCGTATGTAATTTACAATAATCTGACAAGAGAAAACAGTACAAAATGTCTTCTGGAAGCAAAAGGGAAAAAAGCTACGTGGTACGTGGGGGGGGGGGGGAGAGAGGCAAAAACCATGTAGGGCTACGTGGGGGGGAGGGGGGTTCACAGGAGTCCAAAATGGAGCCACGTGGTTTATGCACGCTCCCTAGAAGATGAAATTTTTTCTGGAAGGATGATATCGATTTTATGGACATATCACACAAGAATTTTTATATAGTAATAATAGTAATACAAATCACAGAAATGAATGGTGATGGCAGTAAGTGAGTGGATGAATTTTTTTTATTTTTTTTAGTTTAAATTGTTTACAGTCACTGTTCCCGGCCAGTGAATTGTGACTGCGGCTGTATATTTTACGCAGCTAACATACGACGCTGTACTTGTCAGTGGACGCCTGGACACACTCCAAGTCGCAGCCCACTACATTTCTGGTGACACTTCGCAGAGATCCTCATAATTCTCAGCCATAATCTGGTTCCTTTAACCCCCAGCTTACTAGCCTGCTCACTACAATAAATAAGAGTGTTACAAACCTGGGGAGAATGATTTGTTTCCTTTATTGCCCTAATTGCGATATTAATAGTATGAGTGTTATGCAAATTAGAACATTTCTTACAGAAGAAGTAAAACACTTCTTATATATGTGAAGTAAACTCATAACTGCATATCGGTGGTAGAAAGTGAATACTGGAAGAGAAGGAAAGGCAGTCGCAGAGGATAAAAGAAGTATGGGCACTAAGAAGATTTAAGACAATTATGCATAAACAAAGTTGATTTATCGCACACTCTAAATGGATTATTCTAAGAAATAAATAAAGAAGAGAAATCTTGAATTTCAACATTAATCAAAGTGCATCTCCCAAGCAAGAAGCATATTGCTAAAACTAGGTGTTGTAACACTTGTTGAGAATAACAAACTTTGTTTACTAGTTCCCAAACGATAGACTTCGTTCTAAATGTTCGAGGCTATTATTTTCCACTCAGTCTGAACATTTGTAAAGGGTCAATCTAAAGTCGTAAAATAAACAATATCTGCTGGAAAGTAAAGTTTGAAAACGGTTTACGTGAATACATAGCATCAGAGAGTGGATGATGTGATAAGTAGAGACGTGGGCACTGTACAAATTAATGTAGCAATTTGAAGTTAAATACACGTTACCCTACGATGTTGTGAAATGTGGTCAGTCAGTACCGCAGTCTGAATGTGGTGCACTGCTGCTTTTGTGCAGGTCCGACAAACTTTAAGCCCGAGACGCAGGGACCCAACTCTGTAACGAGTTAGTCTAGCACACGCATTCACAGCTTGATTCTTGTCCGAGGGTGCTAGTGTAACAGAGCTTTGAGATACTAAGTATTACGTGGGGTAGCATATGGTTAATATTCTAGGGTACTGTATCCCTGAGAACTCGAGACTCGCCCTAATTGGAGTAAATTAAAAAAAATATAGGGTGGTATGTGACAGAAGAAATAAAACACTTCTTATATTTGTGAAGTATTCTCATAACTGCATATCGAATCAAAAACAGAACCGCAGTAACAAAAAAAGATTTATTAAAAAGGAGAAAATGTTTGAATCAACAGAGACACGCTAAATAACAGAACACGTTTTAGAGAGGAAACTCAAGAAGCAGGTTTTCGGGGAAGAAGGACAAAAGCAAACGGTGGTAGAAAGTGAACAGTGGAAGAGAAGGAAAGGCACAAGTATGAGCACAGAAGTATGGGCACAAAGAAGATTTAAGACAATTAGGCACATATATGGTTTATTCTAAAAAAGAAATAAAGAAGAGAAATCTTGAAGTTCAAAAAATTATCTAGATTAGACAAAAAAACTTTAGTATGCACAGTGTGCGTATTGTGCACAATGCTTTACGAAAGTGAATATTGTAATGAAACAATGACAGCAAATAATTTAAATTACACAATTTAAATTGTGTTGCTATGGAAGGTGAATGAAATTAATGGGACAGGACTAAGTTCGAGATGAAAATGTTTCGGAACTGAAGGGTGAGGAAAGAAGTTGTGGAAGAGTCTCGGAGAAAGAGGAAATAGAATGGTGGGACACTTTAAGTAATGTAAGATTGGTTAATCTGCTAGTGGCGGTACAGTCGAAAAAAAAAAAAAAAAAAAAACAACTATAGAGGAAGAAAACATGAGAATAAAGGAAGCAGATACTTGAAGACATGCTGCAATTGGAAGAGTCTCGGAGAAAGAAGAATTAGGGTGGTGCCATTTCTACAAATTAAGACCTTTATAACCATGTTTTTTTTAATTTACTCAAGGATGTTTGAGTCATCTAAAACAATGTTCTGTTTTCTTAAAACGTTAAAAAAACTTTTTTAAAATCATTATCATCATTATTTTACTACATGTTTAAAATGCACAAAGGTCTCTTTACCAGATTGAACTACCATAAAACAGTCATTTTAAAATAAGTATAAAATAATTATACCATTTAAGATTTTTATAAGGTTTTTTAACGTTTTAAGAAAAAAAGAACATTGTTTTAGATGACTGAAATACCTTTGAGTAAATTAAAAAAAAAAAAAAAAAAAAAAAAAAAAAAAAAAAAACAGGGTTTAAAAAGTCTTAATTTGTAGAAATGGCATCCAATAAACCGAAAAAAGTCACACGTTTCGAAAAAGTATTTTAAAAAAATCAATATCTCGAAAATGGTGAGACTTCTACTAAAATAAAATTTTGTCAGATAGTAGGACATATTGTAACCTATCTGCATTTTCAGGATTATCCTTTCATTCCTGGAAACCCTGTATTATGATTAATTTTAACACATGACTCGTTGTGTTTTACTTGTACCATTATAAATAATATTGTTAAGCTAATAATTAGTTGAAAACGCTATAGTAAATACCGGCTGGTTGTATGGCTGATAGAACTAAAAGCCATCAAAATAAAAGAGTGTGTCGAGATGGAAAGGTTATCGCAGAATAGTGAAAGATGGGGGACTGCATCGAACCAGTCGAGAGATTGACGAGCGGAAACATGTTGAGGGGTATAAACACTTTGTGACTGCACAGTAGTGGCTGGGTGGGTGCCGAGGCCAGACAGTAGCGCTCACGTATTTGGTCTGTGTGGTGTGGGCCGCCGAGACTGGTATTTAATATCGCGGTCATCACAGTGGCGTAAGCTGCTTTAATGGAAATCCCGAATACATATTTAGCGACTTGGTCAATCTACAGCGAGATTTGCAAGAAAACTGCTCAAACCGTATCGTGTGCACGTTGTTAACCTGCCGAGCAAAAAGATTGCCCATTATAATGACTTTATACGTGAAGTAACTCGGTATCATCAGAAAAGGTATTTTTTATTATTATTGCTTTTGTCACTAGTATAAAACACAAAGTAAATTGGCAAATTAAAGTTGGTCAAAGTGATGTATAAAAACAGATCTTGGATCACAATCAACGAAATGGGAGCAGATGACAGCAAGTAAGTGCAAGTGTGGAAAATTTCGTTAGTGATATTATTGATCTACATAATTCTAATTATGTCTTTAAACCACTGTCCTATAAATAAAAATAAAAGCATTTACTTAAAGTGCATTAATCGTGTAAAAAATTCAATCTTTTATAGAAAAAACTAGTCATGAACGGATTTGTTTATTCTGATACTTCATGTTTAGTTTAAAGCTTTGAAGAAAAATCCAACTAAAACAACACCGAACTATCAGTGTAGAAAATAGCCGACAAAATATAAAAACAAGATTTTAAGTGAAAAAATGACGTTTAGCAAATAAGTAGATTCGGTTTCAATTATGGTAACAAATGTCGTGAAATGTACTATAAATGACAATAATATCAGTAGATTAAAGATAAAAATAGGATCAGATATTTTAGAAGAAACAGGAGAATTATGTTATTTATGATGTAAAATTACAACTGATGGCTGTAGCAAAAACTATATCAAATCGATGCTTTTTCAAAAACAGAAACATTTTAGTTCCAATTATTGACCTAGGAATCAGAAAGAGACATTTCTAAAACTATTATTTCAAACATACTGCTCTCAGCAACGGTAAATAGTTGATAGATGTAAAATAAAGCCAACCAGTTGCATCAGTCAGGCTATTAGTCTTCACCGGTTTCGACCTTCTTAAGATGGTCTTCTTCAGAAGTACATCTTAATATCCTAGTGGGTGGAAATGAATGTTGACGAAGCGTGCTTTGTGCAAGCAAATGGTCATTTCCACCCACTAGTATATTAACATGTACTTCTGAAGAAGACCATATTAAGAAGGTCGAAACCGGTCAAGACTAATAGCCTGACTGATGCAACTGGTTGGCTTCTATCAATTTCTAAAACTGTTTGTGTAGAGAACGGCTTACTATGTAAGTGAAGCTTGAAATTAAAGAATACCAGGGAAATTAAAATCAAAACATTTCAAATGTGGTGCTATAAAAATTATTAAAAGGATTAATAAGTGCTTGGAAAATGATGAGTGAGGAGATAAGTTTATGAAAAAGTTTCATAATTATAAGAGAAGGAATGCTGGACCATATTAAGACATGCTAGAACGGTTAACTTTTTAATCTAAGTAATAGTTGAGGGAAGGAATTGTAGAAAAAGACAAAGATTAAAATATGTGAAGCAGATAATTGAGGACGAAAAAAAAAAAAAGTAGCTCACGATAGGGAGGGGTCAAACCAGATGAGAGATTGATGAAAAAAAATGTATACTTATCGACTACTGGGAAAATAGTTCAGTATTAATTAAAGGACTATTATATTGGAAAATAATCAGCACGATCTGAGAGCGCAAAATTAGTGACAAGGAGTCGAAGATTCTACCAGCGGAATAAAGACTCAACGTTTGGGTTTTGGCGTTACTAGCACTGAATATTTCATTCGAGCATAAATAGGAGAAACAGCTTCAACCAAACGAATCACTCAGGAACTATGTCTATATTGCCGAACAGTCAAAAGTCATAGAATAAGAAGATGAAAATATCCAGTCGACGGTAGCGCTGCGGGAGAAATGTATAAACGTAGCTTGCAGTATCAGTGAGTGTCTTGGGAGTCGTGCGAAAGGTTTTCTGACATTATTATGGCCGCACGACATGAATTAACAGACCTTGAACCTGGAATCGTAGTTTTCGCTAGTTGTGGCTATCCATTTCGAAATTCCTGAATTCAAAATTCCTCGCGCCATAGCGACAATAAAGTGCCGTGAATATGTAACTTACGTCATTACCTCCTGCCATGGTCAACGGAACAGCTGACAATGTATGACCGAGATCAGAGACGTCTGCGACAAGGTGTCAGCGCTGACAGACAGGCAGCGCTGCGTGTGAGAGCAGCAACACTCAACGTGGGACGTACGACAGACGTGAGCGTGCGGACAGTGCGGCGAAATTTGGTGTTGATGGCATGTGGCAGCAGAAGCCCGACCTAGTGCCTCTGCTAAACGAGTTCCATCGGCTGCAGTGTCTTTCCTCTGCTCGTGAAAACTTTGATTGGACTTTAGATGTCTAGAAAATGGTTGCTTTGTCAGATGAGTCCCGATTCCAGTCGGTAAGAGCTGGTGGTAGGATTCGAACGTAGCGCAGACACCACGAGGCCTTGGAGCCAGGTTGTCAGGTAGGCACTATGCAATCTGGCGATGGCTCATACTGGTATGGGCCGTGTTTACATAGCATGGACTGAGACCCCTGGTCAAACTGAACCAGTGATTGGAATTGGTTATGTTCAGTTACTTGGAGATCATTCAATAACTGATATGACAAAGGAGCTGGATTGGACGTCATTAGAAGAAAGGACGAGGGTGAAGGGAATGCTGGGAGTTTACAAGGTGAATGTTGCTGTTGGGGTTTGGAAGGATATTGGTTTAAGAATTAGGAATAATGCGTAGAAAGGAAAAGATGACCATGAGCACAACCTGTCATTTGATTTTACCCATAAGGGAATGGGATTATTATTATTTGTGGCTAATGGTGTGAGGGATTGGAACAAGTTACCAAAGGAGGTGATGAATAATTACCAAAACCGCTGAAATTAAAATTAGTAAATCGCAAAAGGAAATGGGGGAGGAATTTTAACCCTGATAGTATGTAAGATAATAATAATGAATACTACAAAAAGTGTAATTAGATAACTGGGGAAATTGGCCACAGGAGAATGCGATCCATCACTTTCTTTTTTTTTTTTCTTTTTTTTTAATGGCTTCCGGCATCTTAAGCCATACAGCCAGCCTGATGAATTTTTGCCAGCTATTTAGACACACCACAGGACGGACATAACTTACAGACACAACACTTTAACACTCTTTCCTAGACTTATTGAATTAATGCCACGCCGGGTTGCTACACTTTTCCAGACAAAATGGGAATCACAAACGATATTAGGAGGTATGTCACGATTTTTGGCTCTTCAGTGAATTTCTTTTGTGGTTCTTATAATTAATCACAAAATTACTTGTATTTCGCTTTGAAACGGGAACGTATTTCGAAGTTAACGATGTGTATAGCAGAGTGTTACCAAGGAAAAAAAAAACTTCAGCCACGAAAAGTGAGTATAATGTTTTACCGTATGCGAGGAACATTAGCTATAAAGAGAAGTTCACAAATAACATGAAACAGGATCGTCTTCGAAACGAAGTGCGTCTTTGGAAAAGCGTGTTTAAGACTGTATCAGTAACTTAATGCTGGTGAGTTCCTCTGGAGGAGTTTTTTGGTGCAGCCCCATCAGCGCAACTGGTTCCTCCAGAGCCCTGGAGCGACTGCTGACATTCACCTGGTCCATCGACCCCAATAGTAACACCGACACAGACACAACGGCAACAGGTGCTCGCACATCTCCAACAGAAAGGAAGGTACCATCTGCGGATGAGCGACTGATTTCTGCTGTGGGAAATGAAAGCCCTTGGCCTGCGCAACCTCTGTACGGTGTTTGAGGCTGTCCGAGCACCGCTAGTTGGCTCGAGAACTGGTTGCCGCCTTCAAGGACGGTCCACATTCCACGGCTGATGACTCAAACACGTCACACATGAAAATCTCACGCGAAATGTAGCGTTACGAAGGATGGGGCTTCTATTTATAAGGTTTATTGCATTGCTCCCTTCTCCGTTCTCCCCCCCCCCCCCCCCACTGCTCAATTTATTTTGGTCTGTACCTAAGGATATTTCTAAGTGACCATTTCACTTGGGTTCAAGTTTACTACGCATGTCTCCTCTTACCAGGTGTTAATTAAGAATTGAAGACAATTTAGTTTAGTTCACCTAAATTTCTTGCCTGGAGACAAAACTATTATCTATGACTGCGTTCTTGGATGAAAGTGGAGGGTAACGATGTGGTTCACACGAATGAGAAACGAGCACATTTCAGTGCATTTCACAATTGTACCACGTGTGGCATTGTTCATCTCTACTGCTGTTGTGGATATACAGGGTGACTCCGTGACGATGTTAAAAACTTTCAGGGACGGCAGAGAAAGGTAAATGTATCAGTTTGAGGTAAGTGATCTGATCCGGAAAGGACCGATTCGAAACTTATAAGCGAAAATCGTTCTGATTCCTCTAACAGTGGATTACATGTAGCAGCACTGTTGTTGCAAAGATTGTAGAGTAGGCAGGGCAGGCGTTAGGGAGGGGTAAGCGGGTCAAATGTACCCGGGCCCACGCGGCTGATGTAGAGATGGGTCGTTCGCGAGTGAATCAGTTCTTTAGAGCAATTCTTTTAAAAGAGCGAGTGAGCAGTCGCTCACTAAAAAGTGAACGGTAGTTCTTCTAGGTGAGCAAAAAAAAAAAATTCTACCATTTTCATCAAAGCCTATTTAAGGGAGGTATTTTCATCGAAAAGTGGGGGTGTAACCGGATTCTGAGGGGTGAGACGTAAGAAGAAAAAAAAAAGGGTCTCAAATATAACTGAGCAAGAAGTGAGCTAATGAACCGTACAAAAGAACTAGTTCTTTTCGTAGAGTGATCAAATGAACGTCGCTCTTTTTAGTGAGTCACTTTGCCCACCTCTAGGCTGATGGGGGGCCCGATCACCGGCTATAGGGGCTCCCACTCGTAAGTTGTAGAACTAAAAAAAAACATAAAAAAGGTCTCCCATTTGGTCTGAGGGATGAATTCACCAAGGGCCCCCAACTGGTTACCCCGGGCCCCAAAATCCTAGCGCCGGCCCTGAGAGTAGGCAACATATTCCATTTGGTATTCGTCAATGGATATGGTTCCCTTATGATGGAGCCCCATCTCATTTTGAACTGAGGGTTCGTGAACACCTGGATCAGAAATTTCCTGAAAAGTGGACAGGTAGATGAGATCCCGTTTCGTGACCAGCACGTTGACCTGGCCTCACCCCACTTGATTTCTTCTTGTGGGGCCATGTGAGAAGTCTTGTGTGCGAGACGACTGAAGAGGATCTCCTTGCAAGAATTCCCGCTGCCAGCGGCACTGTTCAAACGATGCCAGGGATATTAGAAAGGGTGGAACAGAACTTTATACGACAATTTCATGCCTGCATTGATGCTGGAGAACACTATTTTGAACAACTGTTATAAATGTAGCAGTTTGTAAAACTTGTGCTGGTAAATGGAATCCATTACTACTGTACCGTAGGATTTTCGGCCTCTTTGACATCAAGTTACGTGTGCAGGGGAAATTATCCAAGGATATTAAGGAGTATTCAGTGGGAATTATGTACATCATGATCGAGGTTCCGAAGATGGGGTCCTTAGTTTAAGCACTGCGCAAGGCTAAAGCAGAAGTTGAGTACATTATCTCTTATAACTTTTGACTCGGTCGTTTCAGTAGTAGCGTACCTTACCTCAGATTGATACATTTACCCTTCTCCCTAATCCCTGAAAGTTTTCAACATGATCACAGAATCACTCCATGTAAATATTTTTCATGCCGGCTTAAACCAGTGAAAGATTCTAGAATTTGTTCCCACTTTAAACAAAATTTTCCTGATTTCCGAATTGTAGATGTACAACAACTCTTGGAATGTTTCATTATCCGTTTGACATAGTTGTGATTAATGTGCGATATGTTTGAGATGTGCAGAGGGATCTGCAATTATAGTTTGATTTTATCCATAATTCTCTATATTGACGTGACTGTATTAATCAGACAAAAGGTAGAATTAGAAACAGCCTTCAGTCACTAGAATACAAATTTTATTGTATTACACAATGCATTTCGGACCTTGTGGATCCACCTTCAGGTGTCTATGGTATTTACATTGGTTTTAAATTTTCCTTAAGCGAGATTTGTGCCTAGTAAAGCTCGTTCCTGCGCTCAAAAATGATTTCAAGTAAGTGTTGTGAATAAGTTTTATTATGAGAGAAAAGACTAAATATGAAAACATTGTGGAAAACTTACCAGAATTGACGAGATGCTGAATAATTGGTTTCATACACATATTTATTGCGGAGCACTGTACTAGACACGATGTCGCTTAAGGTGCACATGTTTATAAAAACAGAACAATTAGAACAAAACAGTTTAAAGACGATAATCATACTATAGACACTTGAAGATGGATCCACAGGGTTCGAAATGCATTGTGTAATACAATAAAATTTGTTTTTAGTGACTGAAGGCTGTTTCTCATTCTACCTTTTGTCTTCAATTATAGTGTTCGAACAATTATCCTCCAGATTTAATTAAAAGTGGTTTATACAGTTTGATTATGTCAACAGTAACAACAAACGCAGTATGTTTAAAAAAAACCTTATCAACAATACTGAAGTATACAATCAACGGCTTGAAGTCAGTTGATCACATTCGTGCAGCTTGTCACTTCTCTGATGCTAACTTAACTGGATGTGAGGAATGCCACACACTGCCCTCTGCTCTTTCACATTCTTAGGTTTGTGGCGTCGAAAGTTCAAGGTGTGTCTAGCAAACGTGAGGGCTATTTGACGTGACCTGTTGAGTGCAAATCAACTTCTTCGGTTCTACGGTTTAAACTGCTTTTGAGTGGGTGACCTGAAGCCTTAATATGAGAGATGAATGTCTGAAGAACATGATTTGCTATCCGCAGGTATAATAAGATCGGTTACGTATCAATTCTTGAAACACTTTATTTCGATAGAACGACATTTAATACCAATACAATCTGATACACAGATCTACCGTTGTAATTGAGCTTATCAGTACATAATCTAGTCGAGCACTGCATTGAGATTTAACATATTCAATAATTGTTCGCTCTCGAGCATACTAATGGTTTTTTAGCTTTAAAATACCGCCAGCATCTCATCGGTCATTAAGTACACGAAAGAAAGAAAAGTTAACGTTGCTCTCTGTGAATGTTGTTTGTTTTATTGTATATCGGATGCCAAAATATCACACAGTGACAGCGTTTACTGAGATGATCGTGGAAAAAATTTAAACACTTAAAGAGAACAAGTTTTACGCACGCGGCTACAAGATTAAACTAAGTGTTGAAATTGACGGTTTTATTACTCGTAGATATCTAGGTTACTATTGTTCTTAGAACATCCACGTCACAGCTCCACAGCAATTATTTTCTTAGCAAAATTTTCCCATAGTACCACAGTTATAAGTGAATGGCAGTTAGCGGATTTGACAGATATCGTCAACGGAAAAGTGTAAGTAAACGGTATCAGCAGAAGCGTATCGTTACTAAGTGAAATTTCTCGCTGCATTCATTGACAAATGTTCTGACATGTCATTCAAACAGTACTCCGTGAAGGTGAAAAGTACCTTTAATTTCTGTACTACACATTCAAGCAGTAATATTTGTCATCTACTGGAATCTGCCAAAATGCAGAAAAGCTGAAACCGCATCCAAAATCAAATACCCACGTTTGATTTTCTTTTGGCTACACAATATTCTACGTTAAGGATTCTCGACTGTTAAAGAAGGCTTCTCGCCGGTCAGGAAAACTGTGCAGCTAAGTTTCGTTGCTTTGACACAGGCAAAATACAGCAGAAGAAACAAAAGTTGGCACAGCGGTAAAATTACTGTCGCACGGTGATTAGCTTTGAGGTAATCAGACATCTTGGCTAGGTTGCTAACCCATTAAAACAAAGCGTCCTTGATACGAGTATCAGAATGCTTACAGCTTATAACGAAAAGTAAAGTAGTGCTGTCAGATTAGTGTCGCAGACCTCTTCTCTGGCAGAGGGGGACCTGAAGTTGTCAATATTATCAAAGTCGGTTTATTCCAACAGGGATTATCGACTGACAGTTGATACAAACCTCTACAATTAAAAGTCACGTGGTTTATCTATTTATCTTATCTCGTTTAGAAAATGCATTTTTAATTTCAAGAAAAGGAACCAAAAAACATAAGGTCACGGTCAGATCCACGCGCTAGCATTTGCGAAGATAGATCTCTGTATTTCATGTCTAAGGCCGCGTTTACACGATGCGAGTTGACTGGAATGACAGTTGGCCGGACCGTTGATGGTTGACTAGCATGCTAGTAATAATTAGAAGACAGTCCACAGTCAGGACAGTTCTCTACTCCTACATTGTGATCTTTTTGAAAGTAGTATGTCCATACTACAGAAAGGAATTAACATCGTAGCTAATTTGTTGATTATAATGTTGAATGATATGAAGAATAACAAAGTGAAACGTAGAAAATGGTTAAAAGAGTGAATATAAAAAAGAAACGCTTTAAATGCCATATTCTCCGTCTTCCTCTACAGTTCTTACCTTCGACTGTTCCCTCCACTAACAAATTAACCAATCCAGCATGTCTCAAAATATGACCTACCAACCTGTCTCTTCTTTCTGTAAGCTTCTTCCACAAACTTCTTTCCTCACCCATCATTTCCAAAACTCGTTCATTTCTTACTTTGTCAGTCCACTTAATTTTCAGCATTCTTCTGTAGCACCATGTTTCAAATGGTTCAGTTTTCTTTCTTTCCGGTATTCGCTACCATGAAGTGCTCCACACAGAGTTTTAAAAAGTTCTTTCTAATTCCTAGATTAATAATTGAAACTAAAAGGTTTCTCTTTTTCATGAAGGCTCTTTTTGCTAGCGCTATTCTGCTTTTAACATCATTCCTGCTTCGGCCATCGGTTGTAATTCTGCTTCCCAACTAACAGAATTCACTTACTTCTCTTATTGCATCCGGTCCTATTTTTATATTTAATCTACTAGTATCGGTATTATTTCTGCTACATTTCATCACTTTTATCTTGCTTTCATTTAATGATAATTCTATTTAGTCAATCAACTGGGATAAAATGAATTGTCGGAACACTGCATGAGCTGTCTCCCAACGATTGATGAATCTTAGGAGATTTATTGAAAACTCATGCTATGGAACGCATCCGGGCACATTTCAGATTCTTGTTGTGTTCATTCGACGTCATATTCTACATAATAAAACCCTCACTCAATAATTCACTTGTTGGAGAGAGTGATCAGATTATGTACTAGACAAGAAAGGGTAACAAACACATGAGTTGGAGGGGGTTCAAAGAAGGGCTGCTGAATTTATCAGAGCACTATGATAAAGGAGCTGGAATGCGATTCATTGGAAGATAGGAGACTTGATAGCAACGTATATTATTTCTATAAGGTGTTTTTTTTTTTTTGTCACAAGCCAGTATCTCCCTTCATACCGAACCGAAACCGATAAATGAGGTATCATTTTAAAGCTTAAGGTATCCGATTTTTTGATATCATATTATAAGAAACTAATTTTTCCAAATTCGACCATTCAAGGGCAAAAATGTCAATATTTCTAAAATGCGTTTTTTGTGCCTCAAGCTATTTATCTCCATAGATACCTAACCAAAATCGATGAATGAAGTAGCATTATTAAAAGTAATGCCGTTACTTTGGTGACATTATGTATTAAGAAAATTTTTATCCTTATTTTCGTAACGTATTTGTGTCACGGCCCATTTATTTCCCTTGATATCTAACCGAACTCGAGAAATTAGGTTTTATTTTAGAGATTAATGTCTAATTAAGAATTTTAGAAAGAAATTTTTCGAAAATTGACCCTTACAGGACAAAAGTATCATTATTACCTCTTTTTTGTTTTTCTTTTAACGAGCCATTCATTTCCCTTCATACTTTACCGAACTCGATAAATGAGGTACCATATTAAAGATTAAGGTCCCTAATTTGGCAACATAATAGAATAAGAACAAAAATTTCAGTAATTTGACCCTTGAAGGACAAAATTAATAACTATGAAAGTCGCGCGTATGAGACAGTTCAGAGCTAAGCCGCTAGATAGCAGCAGCACATATCACAGAGATATTAATAAACTGCTTCACTGGTGTCACCGATAAATGCCAGCTCCACGGATCACAGAGGTTTCAATAAACTGTGTGTGTTTTCTACAATAACTAGCTTATCGGATATGTTTTCTGTTACAGAAACATTTCTTTTTTTCTGTACAATTCCTACGTAAACATTTTATTCCTGAAATATTCGTGACCGGCTACGATCAGAGCAACACATTTCACAGAGATGTGAATTTGCTGTGTGTATTTTGTTGTTCAGGTTAGTTGTATTCCATTAAGATCAGTGACATCGTACATATGTTTTATGTGTTTGAAAGTTTTCCTTAATTGATTCTTAATGTGTTGTAAGTATTTTGTTACGTACCTATTACACTAAACAAATAAACAATTGCTACAAATCAGGCGGTTCTTCTTTCGTCCTATACTAACCACAAAATTTACTAATCACTAGAGTTCAGATCTTTAGGACAAGTCATATTTTTTCCCCTGCCTTCTTTTTGAGTTTTAACACTGTATTTAAATAGTGATTGAATGTTTCTGATTGTATTTAAATGTATTTTATATAGCATACAAATGTATATTTAGGCCATTTTCCTAGTTATGGTCATATTAAGATAATGTTTATGGTCATATGGTTATATTTTGAGGAAAAATCTGGTAATTTTTTTAATAGTACCGGAATCGACTAGATATAGTTGAGAATAAATTAGGATAATTATTCATGAACTGTGCTCCTATTATACATTTGAGGAAAAACCAAACTAATTGTCACTGAATTGGTCAGAATTCACCAGTCAAGAATTAAAGTTATGCATTATTTTCACTCCATAAACATTAATGTTCCCCCCGCCTTTTTATCTCGGCAATACAGCATCAGCATTCCTATATCGATACGCGTCAATCAATATCTCAATGAAAAACTTTTGAAAATAATCATCAGTGTTATATCTGCAGTGGATCAGTGAGTACCGACATGGCGAAAACAAAATTTTCTGAAAGTGGTAAGTTACAGAGTTACGTGAGGGAATATGGAGAGAGGAGTTTTAGTATAGATGGAAGAGCTTTTTTTTTTTTTGGTGTGGTTGTGCCTGTGTGTAAATTATGAGAAATTAAAACTACTTCAACAAAATAATTTAATTTTCCAATGGTTCCGTGAGTGTACGGAAGTAAATTATGCAGTCTACGTGAAAGCAAAACTAAATGAAGTGTAATTGGACATGTTTTGATGTCAATTTAAATGTTTGGTCATATTTTTAGGTCATATTTACCCGTTTTTAAGGTCATATTTTCCTGCATATTTCTCTATTTTTTTGGTCATAAAGATCCGAACCCTACTAATCACTATATTCGTGAATTTTCTGCACGGGTCATCTAGTATATATTATTTCTATAAGGTGTTTTTCAATTTCAACCATTAAAGGGCAAAAATTTCAATATTATTATTATTATTTTTGTCACCACGAGCCATTTGTCTCCATGTATACCCAACTGAAATCGTTAACTGTAGTATTATTTTAAAGATTAAGTTCTCCGCTTTGGTGACAATTTATATTAAGCCAAGACTTTTCCGGTACTCGACCCTTAAAGCGCTAAAGTTTAAATATTTCTACAAAGCGTTTTTGTGTCACGAGCCATTTATCTCCCTTGATATCAAACCGATATAGATAAATGAGGTATTATTTTAAAGATTAAGGTCTCCGCCATGGTCACATCACATTTTAAGAAAGGAATATTTCAGAATTCGACCCTTGCAGGGCAAAATTATCATTATTTCCATAAGGTATTTTTTGTCATGAGCTATTTATCTCCCTTGATATGTAATCGAAAATGAGAAATGAGCTATTATTTTAGAGACTTATGTCTCAGTTGTGGTCAAATCATATTTTAAGAAAAGAATTTTCGGAATTCGACCCTTAAAGGGGAAAAGTATCAATATTTCTACAATGCATTTTTGTGTCACGAGCCATTTATCTACTTTGATATCTAACCGATAAAGAAAAAAGAGGTATAATTTCAAAGAGACCTCCGTGGTCACATCATGGTTTAAGAAAAGAATTTTTCCGAATTTGACCCTGAAAGGCAATATTATCATTATTTCCAAAAAGTATTTTTTGTCACAAGTTATTTACCCCTTTAATATTTAACCGAAATCGATAAATGAAGTATTATCTTAGATATTAAGGTATCCCCTTTGGTCGTATCATATTTTAAGAAAGGAATTTTTCGGAATTCGACCCTTAGAGAGCAAATTTTTCAATATTTCCAAAACTTTTTTGTTACGAGCTATTTATCTCCCTTGATATCTAAACGAAATCGAGAAATGAGGTATTATTTTAGATATTTAAGTCTTCCCTTTGGTCAAATCATATTTTAAGAAAGGAATTTTTTGAAATTCGACTCTTTAAGGGCAGAAGTACTCATATTTCTACAACGTGTTTTTGTGTCACGAGCCATTTATCTTCCTTGATATCTAACCAACATAGATTAATGAGCTATCGTATTAAAGATAAAGGTCTCTTCTTTGGTCACATCATATCTTAAGAGCGAAATTTTTCGTAATTTCACCCTTAAAGGGCAAAACTAATATTTGTTAATGTCGCGCGTATGAGACAGTTCAGAGCCAAGCCACTAGATAGCAGTAGCACGTATCACAGAAATATTAATAAATTGCTTCACTGGCGTCGACTTTTGTTACTTACCTATTACACTAAACAAGTAAAAAATTGAAACAAATGAAGTGGTTCTTCTTTCATACTATTACAAAGTCCCAACCTTACTATTCACTGTATTCGCGAAATTTTCGGTCCTGTCTTGTAGGGAAATGTTATTGTTCTAAACAAAAATGTAACCACTGATGAAACTGATAAATAAATTAAATATGTAGCATTATTCACAAATATATCTTAATATTTGTAAAATTAGAAAGTTAAATATCAGACTGGAAGCTTATCAAATATAATTACCCTTTGTTGCGATTAGTCTTTAACATTTATATTAAATCCCTTCATCAGATACTGAAGACTAACAATGTATGCCAGTATAATATTATAGACAATTAGCTAGTTTGACAACCTGCTTAATCATATACGTACAATTCTTAGTTGACAACTTAAATTTGGAAGATAAAATCAATAATATTGAAATTTCAGCTGTGAAATCCAAAATAAGGTACATCTTCTAAGCAAAATAGTTCTTGCTAATCAAATTTTAGAAAAAAAATTAACAAATTCAGCTATTTATGATATGACTCAGGAAATTAGGAAAAAAATATATGTATAAAAAATCAGAATTATTATAGGGCACTGAGAACTATTAATCAAGGATTTCATCTGACTAAAATCCAAAGTAGCTCTAGAACGTCCTGCGTCACCATAGCAAAAACAAAACAACAATTATAATAATAATTCCGTGTGGTCGTAATGACGTAGTGACAGGGTTTCTATTGGCTGCGCATTCCTGTCGTAGCCACCTTAACCTAACCAGGTAGTTCTACTGGGTACAGGGGACCTACAGTTTAACGTGGAATCCGAACCACGGAAGCGTTCTGACATACTTCACATTACTCAACAAGCTATGTCAGAGATGCAGGTCGGGCTCAGGGCTTCTGAAAATACACCTATTCCGTAATGTGATCAAATGTATTAAGAAAAATGGCTGCAGCAGGTAAACATAGCGGAAGAAGCAGAATACGAGGATAAATACTCCGGAGAGAAACAACTACCAGGAACCCCAGCTAAGGATTGAAGGGGACTAACAGAAGCGTGTAAGGTGGAACTGTCCAAAGTGATGACACTTGCTTGCTAGATAACTGTTTGATTAAAACAATTATCAGTGTAAAAAAGTCAAAGATGTTGAGACAATTCGAAAGAAATAAACAGAGAGTTAAATACCAGAAATTTATCGCCGAGTGGTTTAAAAACGTAATTCTATTGAGCAAAAAAGGCATGTGAAATCTGTTAGTAGACAAAGTTTTAGACTTTTCGAGACTAGTGTTTAAAGAAGTTGAAAATGAAGTACTTACGGCATAGGCTGATTATTTAAAAATCTTGAATTATCATTGAAGTGGTAGTTCTCATATCACAGCAAAATATTTACCTTAAATATGAATAACACTGCTTTAAAAAATCAGAGGAATATTGCGTAAGGATAATAAGGAAATAAATAGCTTCGGTAAATGGAGAGTTAATATAGTACTATTCATCTTTGTTTAGCTAAAAATAGTCTGCTGGAAGGTGACTCTTTCAATGAAATCTGAAGGGCAGATTGACAGAGGACAGCTTTCAAAACCATGTGGTAGGCAGGGACCTCCTCCATGAAGAGAAGAAAACGCTTCAATTGATTAGAAAACTTAAGCTATGAAGTCGATAAATTCTCTTCCTTCTGTTAAAAAGGGGAAGGTATTAAATGTTACTGCGTGTTATGGGCTTCTAGTGTGTCGACTGTATTACTCAAAATCTATGGCTTTGCTTTAGTCCTTGTGTACTCGGCACAATTTTTACCTATTATCAATGTCTCTTTTGAAATATTAACATACTGGTAAATAATCTCAATATGTAGGCCGATTCATAGCAACTAATACCGTAAAGTACTCAAGTCCAGATGTTCAGTACAAAAATTTTTTTTTTTTAGGCTTAAACTTGAAGCGAATCGAACTGTAATGTTATCATTATAACTGAAACAGGAAGTTTATTGGAAAATGTAATCTTTCATCCCGATGGTAGTTTCTGGAAGGACGCATATGAATTTTAATGGATTCCTGTTCGAGTACAGACGTAGTAGATTACGTGACTGGTTTGGTTCGAGACATAATCGTTCGGGAACAGCGCCGAAATCTAATGCTAATGGGGCTGTCCTCGGTACCGCATGTCGCACCTTGAGTAGAATGCCGCTGTCTCCACCAGACGGACCTTGCGGGGCTCCAGATTGTCCTCAAAGGTTAATATGTCGCCGGTGCAGTCCTTGTCATGCATCAGGACAGCCCATCAGAAAGTTACAACGCGCTTATCACGAAAATCAAAGCGATACAATGGAACGTTGAAAATTTATAGGCAGTAGCAGAAAAACCGCTACTATTCTATTTTTATAGCCATTTGATATTACACATTCAGTTTTTTGATGTTGCTGTGTAAAACACTTCCGTGGTTCAGTAAGTGTTGCAAACTAGCGGCGTTGCAAAAAGAAGCCCGTGAAATATAAAGATTTTGTTGGTTTGGAAGCGTTAATAAACCACTTAGCTCGATTTTGGCCTCCTGTGAACCCCCCTAGTAGACCGATGTGGCTTTTGCCTCCACCACCCCCCTCCCCCTCCTTATTGATTCTAGAAGACATTTTGTACTGTTATGTCTTGTCAGACTATCGTAAATTACATACGGCGATATTTAAATAACGGAAATAAATATTCACATGCTGTTGTACGTTCTGTACCTCACTTTAACTGGGGCAAATAGTATGAATGAAAAGTTACCTCCCAACGTAGCCCAGCGTAGCTTTCCATCCATCCACTCCCTCCTACACCGAGCCACGTAGTTTGTGGAAGCTCCCTATCTACACGCAGCAAACGATTCTGACCGTATACACACCAGTAATTTGGACAATTATATGAAGCCTGACGAGTGAGGGATTGATGGTCAAGCTTGGCATTCGATCACCGGTGCTGCTACCCAGATTTCGATTTCACATACAGGAGGGTGTCCAGAAAAGGACTCCCTGATTTCAAAATTAAATATCTCGAAAACAAAGATCGATAGAGGAATGCAGTAAACGGTATGTTTATTGTGACAGCTGTAAGAAGAGTATACAGCAGTGTGAAATAATAGTTACAAAAGCTGCTAACAGATGGCGCTGTACGCTGTACGCTGTACAGCTCATATCAGCATACATAAGTGAAATAATCGTATGAAACCAATCTTTGCAAACAATCACATCACAAGATTTTCTAAATGTTCACCATTGGCACTACCCTGAGCTTCGGATCACTATTTAGGCATTACGTATGGCGATTACAGCGCCATCTGTTAGCAGCTTTTGTAACTATTATTTCACACTGCTGTATACACTTCTTACAGCTGTCACAATAAACATACCGTTTACTGCATTCCTCTATCGATCTTTGTTTTCGAGATATTTAATTTTGAAATCAGGGAGTCCTTTTCTGGACACCCTGTACTTATCCGAAGTGTCCAGACGAAAACCGGCATGGCTCCTACATAGATGGCGTGGCTGATTTTCTTGATAGTAAGGTTATCCTTTGTGATCGATGAGCCTTAAGGCTCTAAATAAAAGAAAGTAATTTAAAATATCAAGATACTAGAAACGACAATTCTGTGGAATGAGAAATCTCCTCCTTTCTATTCCAATACAAAATCGAAGAAGGATTTGTACCAGGCGATTCAAATAATGTTGAATCATTCAGTGAGAGAACCAACGCTCCCTCCAATTCATCTACTTCGTATGTGCTGGAACGAATATATTAATCAAGTGTTCTTACAACAGTTGACGTGATTTCTTCATAGCGGTTACGGATAAGGAGTAATCTACGACACCCAAGTAACCGAAATGTTTAACTCAGAAAATAAGAGAAACGTTTCTGTCAAACCAGCCATCAAGTTTATTACATATAAACATAATTTTTAGAAGAAATTTAGCTCTTGTCGAATTCTGGTTCCCTATGGATAGTAAGAACAGTCTTCTAAATGTTCTTAATGCGTCTGGGATAGTCAAATTGGGCAATGTTCGACGAGTTATCCAGTTTGAAACACAACAAAAACGAGTGAGGGACAGTCAGTGTCCACGCGGCATTCAGGGGCCCGCCAAATTTTGATTACAATCGAAAAATATGAAGCCACTAACACGCTGGTCTTGAACGTTTTTGAAGTATTAATGTTGTTGTTTAGAATCAAAATATAGTTGTCTGAATAGGTCAGGGATTTTGGAAACCCATCCAGATAACTTATTTCATCGCCTCATACGAGGAACCGAAGACTGAATATATAATTACAATGTTTTTCGTGCAGTAGGCGTCAGTTAAGGGTTTCATCATCAGTTGTCATTTTCCAGAGTTTTCTGGAATAAGTGAAAGAAGAAGTACAATATACAATTTAGACGTTAGTTATAAAAATGCTGGTCTCTGGCTGGAAAGTAAAATTTTAAAACGCTGTTTTGTTCGAGACTAGCTACATAGGTAATAACATAGTAATAACTTGATCCACAACTGAAGGGTAGGCTGGAGGTGTTCTAAATCAGTTTATCAGAGGTGAGAGGTGGGTTGGATTGATCAGTACATTTCCTCCTGCAACATACGGATAATTTCCCACACACAAAGGAAACATAAGTGGTACAAAAAAAAATCAACCAGGAGTAAGTGATTCTCATCTAGAGTTCTGAATTATTTGTTAAATTTAACTAACAGTTTTTTAATCTTTTCAATTTTTAGTCATTAGAGTTATTTTTAAATCCTCCAGTTATTTTTCGTAAACCAAGGCTCCAGAAAGATCGCTACACTTTTCTTATAATATTTGAAGATATTTCAGTGTTAATTTCCGATCATGAATTAAATTTTCTTCATGAAAACTTCTATAAACCATGCAACAAAAATTTAAAAAAATAAAAACATTTTGAGAGTCAGCAGGATTGAAGCTTTCATTTGATACCCATGTAGGTAACTGGAGAAAAAGTTTCCTTCTCTCAATAAATCCCAATAAATGTCTTCAGTTTTGTGATTTTTCCATATTTTACGACATAATTGTGTTGAGACAAGGAAGAATTAAAGTAGACCGCGATTAAAAAATTCTAAACTAAATGGCTTTGATGATATCACGCTGTAACAAACGGACGAATGAGTGATTTTATAAGTTTCCGTTTTTCATTCAAAGAATACGAAATCCTAAAAAGGGCAAGTCACATGAATGAGAGCTTTCAAACAATACAGACACTACGCACCACCTGCAGTCCCTGTTAACTAGACTGAAATATTATATTAAAGTTAGTGAGGAATTTTTCCATCCCCTTTAAGTGGAAGCAGGCAACCTGCTACTCGCCACAGGCTAGCGCCCTCCCACTGAAGCATCCTGACACCCGTAGGAGTATCGTGTTGACCAAGCAGCTGTCGAAACGACTCTGCTAATAGACCTTGCATTGATGAGTTACTTAATTTAGAGGACTGCCAGGTCCTTAAAAATCGCTGACTAGTGACTCATCACTTGGCCACGCCTGTCAGAGCAATGGGAGAACATTTATTTGTATTTTATCGCGCTGTTAATAGCAGCATAAAATAAACATCTTAACTGATAACTCATATTAGAGCGCAGATACGCATGTCGTGTTCCCGGCGCCTGAGGAAACGTTAATTACCAAAGGTTGTGACAGACAGCAAGGCACAAAGGCACAAATTGTGGTAGACTCTTCAACAAGAAGGTGAAGTGATTAGTTTATAGTTTAAAAATAGCTACCATCAAAGCATATAGCGCGGATCAACAGGCCTTATTGACTATTATACGGACATTGATGATACACTGCCCCAATCCTCCATAAATAACAAACAATCAGAAATTTCAGGTGGCATACATAGTGTACTACCCGTCTTCTTGAATAAGGTCGTTACAGCAAACATGATTGCGTTTCCAGTCCAGGTGGTTGAAGTAATTTTCATTATTCATACGGCGAAGGGATACAGTAAACCAGCGAGTTGACGATCATACATGTACAATATTACATAAATACCTTTGCATTAGAACCAAAAAATACCGAGTTGTTGAATGTAGTGAAAGCATACGTCATCCGCCGGTAGGACGAGAAGTAGAAGTAGCCCGCAGGGCACCATCTGTACTGACACGTCGGATGCCTTGTTGCATTGGATGTACTTGTAGCACTCAAATAGTACTAACAGGATGGAACTGGGCACAGCAAGTGGAGGACTGGGGGATGCCGCATTCACAACAAGCATAGTTGACACCCGCACTGAATGATTATATTCCACGGACATATATGAGGCAGAATACGAGCGAACGAATTCATTATTCCTGCCGATATAGATGCGCGGAAGGAAACCTCACGGAACTGAAGTTAGTAATACAGCATGGTTCAGCAAAATAAAAGTGGGAATAAAGTGACAAAAAATTACGACTTTTTACCAAAACAAAATTGTTTATATGCCAGTTCACAAGTCGCGTATTTATTATAAAATATCTGTTGCGGAAGGTTCGTTTTATAGATCGTTAATGATTTTACACTGGTTCAATGGTTATTAATGATTTATTCTTAATCCTTTCCGCAAAGCTGGTGCCGAGAAAAGTAGTTGATGACATCAGTACCATAGGCAAAATTAGGACCCAGTTTCGAATTGAAATCCGACTATAGTTTCTTGTGAGACTATCAGTGAATCTACTTGTTTCCGAATCAAAAGTACTACCTCTGCTGAACTCCCAATATAAAAATTGTATCTGTTAGGAACTTAGTTAAAAGCTTCTCGTTTAATAATAGTAATCACTGCTTGAATTGCCCGCAAGGAACGAGTTTCTTTGCCAAAACCGTTGTTGACGCATAGCTTATCGAGAATTTCTCTCTTGAGAAAATAAAGCAATAAAAAACGCTACTTCAGGTGAAATGAGGCATACGAACTATTTTCTGCACTTTCCAAGACAGGAAGTTTGGTCACAAAAGAACGAATTCGGAAGATAAATTTGCCTTGCAAGTCATTGTCACTAAGTAGAGGACACAATGGGGAAAAACAGCTTCATTTTTACGGTTTAAACTAATGGTTGTCAAACGATTTCACTTAGAAAACAACATGAAGAAATGACACCCGATTCCATTACAAAAATCTGCACTTCCAGTTATTCTGCTAGTATTTGGCAAAACTGCAGTTACAGAATCAAAGGAAAGTAATCAAATATTTATCACATACAACTGAAATGAATACGTGTAACTGATAAAATCCTCTGAGTAATTAAGAAATTACATGTAAAAGTGGTTACCTTGCGAAACATCCACTGACTGCAATAACAGTTGATGAATGTCGACACCAGAGAGAATTTGTAGCGCGGGCTAAAAAGTTCCTTCTTACAATGTCAATTTAGAATTCATTGGTTTCACGGAATAGAACTTCGTCGCACCATTTTGTGAGTGATTATATCACAGACATGTTCATCAGGCGACGTACGTGTTGAAAGTGCAGGTCATGAAAGAATCTTTGTATGCCAATGACAAGGCTTCAACGTACTTAGAAAGGTACGCTACATTGTTTTCCTGAAATATAACCCCAGCAGTGTTCTGAGTTTCGGTTCTGCATCGGTACCTTCCAACACGTAACGGTCTTCAAGTTATTGAAAATTCCGGTCACCGAAAATACGGTAAAGAAAATGTTGAATTAAATCAAAATTTAGGAAGATAATTTGTATAAATTTGCAGACTTGATTACTGCCTGATGATTATTACATTTGGACGGCGACAGTTGTGAGTTAATTACATTTCATAATGAGTCGGCAGTATGACCTCGCGACGCACTGTATGCAGATGGTCGTCTGGAATGAGAGGCTATTTAAAAAAATCTGAAACCTCAGAAACTTGATAAGAAGTAAAGGTTAAACCAAAAAATACTGCATTGTTAACTTGCGCTATAATAATAAAGTAATTATAATCACCGTTTGAAATAGTATGAATTGACTTTAAACATTAACAGAAATTATCCGACACCTTTTTGTAGCAATTTGATACTCAGTTGAAAGTAAATAACTCT
>CM061920.1:237166248-237248603 GCA_031002005.1 Vandiemenella viatica | reverse complement strand
GAGATTGATTAAACTGATTATATGAGGGGATACACAAAAATAACCGGTATAGCATTGCCTTGGGCGGAGCTTGTGTAGTTTCTGCCGCTAGGCATTTATAGTGCAACTCATTGTCAGTTCAGTGCCACCTGTATTGTTGACCTGCGTTGTTCTATCAATCTGCAGTGATTATTTTTATTAGTGCTGTTTTGTTATTGTTTAATTTTTGATGATGGCAAGTTTAAGTGAACAGTGTGATGCTGTGAAATTATGTTTTCTACTGAGAAAAAATCCTGCTGAAACTGTTTTGATGTTGAAAACAGCTTACAAGGATGACGCTATGGGAAAAACTCCAGTGTACAAGTGGTTCGCTTGGTTTATAAATGGTGTCATGTCAATCAATGACAAACCTCATGCTGGACGTCCATTAACTGCCAGAATTGACGAAAATGTTGAAAAGATTCGAGAGCTTGTGCTCTCAGTCTGTCGACAGATATTTGATCAACTGTCGGAGATTAGTGGGTTATTTTGAGGCTCAGTCCAGCAAATTTTAACTGAAGATTTGGGAATGAAAAGGGTTGCTTCAAAGTTTGTTCCTCGGGCACTGACTGACAATCAACAACAATGTCGAGTTTAAACATGCCATGCTTTGAAACAACTGCTTGCAATTGATCCAGACTTTCTGTCAAAGGTCATTATTGGTGATGAGTCATGGTGCTATGGTTATGACCCAGAAACAAAGCAAATGTCAAGCCAATAGAAGACGCCATTGCCACCCCGTCCAAAAAAAATGTTGTCAAGTCAAATCATACATCGAAACAACGCTCATTTGGTTTTTTGATGCCAAGGCTGTTGCAGTTCATTCAGAATTTGTTCCCCCCCATCATAACATCAATCAAACCTTTTATTTGGAAGTTTTAAGAAGATTAATCAGCAGTGTTTGTCAATAAGGACCATATTTGTGGCAGACAGGACAAAGCAACTGCACATGCAGCAGTCTCTGTTAGGCAGTTTTTGGCTAAGAATGGCATGGTTCCACTGCCCCACACATCTCACTCACCTGACCTGGCTCCGTGCGGCTTTTTATTTCCACACATGAAAAGAAGCATGGAGGACACCTATTTGACAACAATGAAGAGGTCAAGAAAAAAACAAGGGAGGAGCTGTTGGCCATTTCCGAAGATGACTACAGAAAATGTTTCAAACAGTGGAAGCACCAGTAGGACAAATTTATTAGTTGTAATGGAGAGTATTTTGAAGAGGATATGATTGTTTTGTAAGTAAAAATAAAATATATAGCTCTTAAAAATAATTCTGTTTTTTTTTTTTTAGTACCTCCTCATAAAATAATAGAATATAGTTTCAACTAATCTTATGATTTGCAAATGGAAAGATTTTTTTTCAGATGCTTCTATTCAAATACATTAAACAATAAATTAACATGTTGTGGTATAGACATGCCTGCTGGGGATTCAAACTTGTTAGTGTTGGTATCTTCAAAAGATGCTTGCATGGGTTCATTATTCGACTGCCAAACCATTGTAATTACCCCCAATATTTAAAGAGTTATGGACAAAGTTTATATTCTTTAATTCTCAGTAGTACAAATTATGGTACCAGAAAGATAAGGCATTGATACTATTGTCTCCTTGGATTCAGATGGCAGGTTGACATCACTCACACACACTGATGGCAATCTTTCAGAAAATACTCCCAAAATTTGAAAGACTATTCTTTGGCATCCCAGAATAGAATCACAGTCATTGTTCATAGAAAGCTGATAACAACTAGAATATTTATAACTTCCCCATTTCACCACTACTAAAAATCTTCAAAGTCCCCAGCCTTATAGTTCACTGCCAATAACGGAGCTCTTCTTGCCTCAACTGTCTGCTTAAAAACTGTTCCCCAAGGGAACTCTGGTTGGCTTATTATAGCCTTGGCTAATCTTTAGCTGAGTCATCATAGAACCATGATGAATTCCAGTGGGAAAATACTATTCTCTGGTGAACTATCAAAATCCCACTTTCTCGTGGTATACTAATTTTACTGACATTTTCCCAAAATTGTATTATTTCATAGTTTAATTTATTTAGTATCTTTCAAGTCATGGCGAATTTTCTCACAGGTTTCCTCATTTAAGGGTTAATAATCGCGATGTCATAAACCTTTGATACTCAAGTTATGTTTTTCTCTCTTTAAACCTGGAACTACTGCTAAATATTTATATTTTTATCGTCAAATGACTTTTCTCTCTCATTTAAGCCTACTTTTATCTTCCTAGCTCTTTTATTTAGAAAGATCAAATTCTTTGTATTTTTTAAAAAATTTCTGTGTAAATAGAAGTTTAAGAGCATATAAAATACACCTTAAAATGATCATCATTCTATGTTCTTTCTTAGTGGGAAATAAATGCAACAAAATTCATTATGACTGGAAAAACTACCGTATTTGAATCTTATCTTCTTTACTAACTACATGAGATTGGCCTCCTCCTAAATGATTTTTGCAAGATAATTTATATTGCAAGGTTATTTTCTGAGCTGAGAAGTGCTTTACCATTAAGAAAGGGATTATAAAAGCTATTTTCTAAATGAATTATGTGTAATAGGCCTACTGCTAAATGGTTTAGCCAAGATAATAGATATATAACAACATAATAGTTTATATACATTTTTCTTTAAATTATTATAATAATGAAGGATAGGGAAAGTGTTACTAAATTGAAGGTTCCAGGTTTGAATGCCGCTGTGACTAGGAATTTTTATGGGGTTTGGTTTGTTCAAATGACATAGCCCAAGTCGCTCCTTGTTTTGGATTGTACATTAAGTTGTAGTTCCCAGAGGAAAGGAACTGGCCGTCCTCTCTCTAACACTTGCTTAGTACACCTCCTTCGGGAGGATCCAACCAAGCTTTGGGATGTGAACTGAGTTACGTTTTAGGGAAAGTAAAACTATCAATCACCACAAAAAGAAGCAGGGTGATCACAATCTTTGTAGTATTTCAGTTTAAACCTTAATAATGTATAGAAATGACAATATGTGGCTGAAGGATAGTGAAACCCGAGAAGGTGTCTATTGGCAGATGACCAGAACATTGAAGGTGGTCTACTCCATAAAGCAGGATAGAGGTTGATCTTGGAAGATCTGATGACAGAGTACAAAGTTGGTGCAGGCACAAGTGTTTCAGAAAGCAGTGTTCAGTGTATATTGTTGGACATGGGTCTCTTCAGCAGACGCATGTTTGCATGTTGTTCGAACATTGTAGTGGACATGAGTTCATTAAGATGAGCCATGCATTAATGAAAGCATGTCAGATGAATTACATTTCTTTTTACACCAGGTCGATGTCCAGATACACCATCTTCCAGGTAAACAGCTGCTTGAAACATGCAGGGCATCACTGTCTGTGGAGGCAGTAGTATACAATGGGATACATTTATTTGGGCTGTGGCCTGTGGCAGTTATCAAAGGCACCTTGAGAGCTGTGTGCTATTTGAAAATTATTGCAATCCACTTGCATCCCTTTATGCTTCATGTCTCCCTGTTGGCAGTGGCATCTTCCAGCACTGTCCATGTCACAAAGCCAGAATCGTGCATGATAGTGAACTCTACATCATTGAAGTACCGCTTCTTAGAAGTGAAAACCTTTATTCTAACATCATGTGTTTAGTGAGTTTCCTTTGATATGTCATTGTTAGTAATGAGAAGTAAGCATTTACCATTTTAATAATAAAATCGTGGTGGAGGAAAGAAACGTTCTTTTGATGGAAAATTTGGAGGGGGGGGGGATGCAAGGTAAGAAAAATCTTGGGACCCCTGTGATAAAATACATCTGGAACAATATCAGGTGCCAGCCCTGTGCCCACAAACCACAGACCCATAATTTAAGGGAATTGCATGATCCAGATTAGACATTTGGTGCCAGATACCTCCGGGGTGTGGAGGCAGTGGAGCAGTGCGTATGATTTTACATGTTTTAGCAGACCACGAAATCTAAAAAATATCTTGGTTCATAAGTACTCACCCAGTAATTTCCCCAAACTACCACAGGGATCATTCCCATGCAACAGACCCCGCTGTAAAACATGCAGTATGCATCCAGCTGCTACCATCTACTCAAATCCTACCACAGGTGAAACATTCCCCATCATTGGTCATGTTACTTGCATGACAACACACCTCAAATATCAACTTACATGCCTCCATTGCTCCAGCTCATATATAGGCCTCACTACTAACCCACTTGTTATCAGAATGAATGGCCACAGGCACACAGTATATACTAACAATGAGGGTCATCCATTTGCAAAACATTCCAGTTCCCACAAACTGAATAATTTTAACATTTCTCAGTTAGGGCAATCTGAGTTTTCCCTGATAACACAACCTTCCCTGAACGATGTAGATGTGAACTAGCCTTTCAGAATATCCTGAACACCAGACATCCTCCAGCCTCAATCTCCAATAAATTCCTCCCACCCACAAACCCAGCACTTATTATCTCTACTATTTACATTTCTTATATTTATTATATTTTACTTTTCACTTATGGTTTTTCAAAATTTGATTTATATATGTATCCTCACTCACTTATTATATTGGTCTGCCACTTTCAATGATAATATACCCTTCTTGCAGAGCTCTCTGTATAGACATTAAAGAGTGCAAATAAGCAAAATTAATTAGTTTCTTTAGTCTTAGATTGCCTATAGCTGAAAATGTACTGAGCCTATCAGAGAAGATTCCATATAGCAGAGATATATTGGAAAGGTAGCTTGGTACAAGATATTTAGATGAAGTGGACAAGGAAGGTTAAGTCGATAGTGAAGTGCATGATCTATCTAAGCAACTTAACAGTGAGACCATTAAATGGTGGTAAATAAGGTTAAAATAATTGGGTGGATGAAAAAGTGTATAGAATTTCTTGAGATTTAGAGTTGATAATGCAGTATCAAAAGAGAAGAAATGAAAACAGGAGTGCCAGAGAATTGTGACCGAGACTATCAGTATTCATCATTCTAATTAATGATTGTGTTGTTGGTTAGCAATCAAAAGTTAGATTGCTGTGAGAAATGACCATCCATTCTATACAACTAGAAATCAAAATTGTGTCACAAACTTTATTACAAACTCTTAAAAACCATATTTTAACAAATAGAGGAAAATGAAGGAGCTGAATAGCAATTCTGACTCTTTAAATTGATTGAAACAAAAACACTGGAGAAGCTAAACACAACAGTAACAATATAATCATTACTATATTTTCAATTTTTCCCCTTCACGGGTCTGGCGTATCTTCTTCTACAGTGTGTACTTTTTTTGAAAGAAAGATTCTATGGTAGATTTGTCATAGTTTTGTGAAATGTGAAAGTTGTGTTCAATGTGATAATTGTGTTTTGTTTGTGAAATGTGTAGTTTATGAAATGAAGATTGGGAACTGTCCCAGCATTCACCTTGGTGATTTTGGAAATTACCTAACATCTGCATTCAGTATGTCAGGTACACTGGACCCAGGATTTGAAACTAGGCCACATTGTACCTCCACGATCCAGTGTGTTTGTGCCTTAATGCATATAAATATAAAACAAAATACTAATCTCTGATCTGAGTGCTGAATTAACAACAAAATTGTATTAAATGTATGGCAGACAATTAGGAAAAATTCACCAAGTGTGCAAAACAGCTGCCTACTCTTGTACCAAGGAAAACAGCTTAATTTTACTTTCTAATTTAACTTGCTTTCAGGCAGGTCATACCTATTTTACTGCACTTATTCAAATGTGTGAAATTCAGTGATGAAGAGCATTGTCTAAATAACAAGCTCAATTGAGAAAGACGAGAGAATAATATGTTTGCACTGATGTTATTTGTACAGGGTACTGTCCTCAGACAAGCAGTGTGGCTGTCAGGGACCAACTATTGCACTTCCCACATCTGCCGCACCTCCAACTTCAACAGTGCTGACAGTGGCACCCGTCTCTGGTCAGTTATTCAAGTGACAACTCTGGTGAGACTTATTCCAATGATGGTGAGGAACGTCTACACCAGAGGTTGGTTTCCTCTGTAGCAGATGAGGAGCTTAGCTTCTTGAAGTTCAAGGAGGATTTTAAGAGGCAAATGAACTTTACTGGGATGATTTACAGGTAAAAAAACCAGTAGTACAAACAAAATTAATATTTTATTATGTGACCAATATGACACAGGCAGTTCTTAAGAATCAGACACACTTCTCCACAGCTTTGGAGCTATTATTACAAAGCATTCTTTATTTTTTGATCTATAGAAATTATTAAATAAAGGTGTTTGTGTTATGAACATATTCATTTGTACTTAACCTATTATTATTGTTTTATTGATTGGATGCCTTTATGAAAACAATTTCATTACTGACAGAGTTTACACAACTATTGTTCACCCAAGGAGACATTTGATTTAGGATATTTTTTACTGGCCAAACCTCTAATATTGATATGTTACTTGTGGCTACTAACACTTCATATTGGTGAGTGGAATCAAAGAATCTGGACACACAGCAGTGCACCTTCCAAGTCAATGGCAGCACTGCCTACCCTTTCTTGAAGTGATTCAGGCCAGTTTTGTACCTTAGTGTCTTTGGTCTGGATAATGCTGTATGTCTCAAATTTTATTTTGCATAGATATCAGCAAGCTTTGAACACACTTTATTTTAATTTGTTCCTGTTCTTAGTTTGTAAGTTATTCATTTGCACATTTCACCGATCATCAAAACTCTAAAGTACTTCCTGTAGTTGAACAAAGCTGAAAATTTGCACACAGTATAAGAAAATTATAAAATTGGATAATTTCCACCCCTTTTCTGTCAAATTGCTTTCTACTCTAATATCTTTATACGCCACATGTTTTCATTATACATGGAGCTTACCAAGCTTAACTAATGTATTGAATTTTACTGCCATCCTCTCCTTACTTTGGAAGTTACTGAAATTCAAACTTTTTAACCTACTAGAAAACTTTATCATTAAAACTCCTTAGTACTTCTTGCTGTCATACAAACACGACATTTGCTACTCACATATGCTCACATCCCCAAACCATAAGAAAATCCCCAAAATTGATGATTTCCCCTGTATTTTACAATTATTGCCCAAAATGGGAAAATGTGTTGGCAAATACTTTTATTATTGTTTTTTGTCTGGATGATGCTATATGCCTCCAGTTTCTGTTATGCAAAAAGAGTGAAATGCTTAACTAATACATTAAATTTCTCTTCCAATGGTTAGTTTGGAAATTGCTTGACTTCAGTTATGATATCGTGGAAGCATGTACCACGCGAACGTGTGTATTTAAATTATAAATAAATATAAATAATAGTTAGTTTTTGTTATTATAGTAATTTCAATCTCTAAATTATAATACAATCTACTTTGTGAGTGTTAGTGAGTGTATTTATTAATGCAATATATATATATATATATATATATATATTTCTGATTTAGTGCTGTGATCTGTTTGGTGTTTGTTTTCTGTGTTTGTTTACATTTTTGAACGCTATGCTTAGGTTCAGATTTTTGTTATAGAGTTTTAATATCATTTACATTAGTTTTTGGGATTCATATTATCAGTGATTTTTTTCCATAGGCATTGTTATATCCATAAATTGTGGATTCAGTGTTCCATGGCTTCCGTTTACATCCGTGTTTAACGTCTAGTATCAATATTCTTGTTATCGTAACAGAAGATTCGTTAGCATAACAGAATTTCATAGTAAGTTTGTTTTGACTTCATTAGTTTTGTATTGCAGTAAATTGTGAAGTTATTAAGTGATAGAGAACCATAATTATGTAGTCTTTCTCGGCACTGAGAATATAAATATTGTCCTCGGGTGACTAGCTGAGTTATAGGAGTGTTATAATTACACAATATTTTGGCACTCTCAATTGTTGGCACCATCTTCTGGTGAAGTGAGGTCAGGTACGTGTGAAGTTGCTGAGCTAGACCAGACTCCAGGTGCTACGCTGTGATTGGTCGGCTGTGGAACCAGTCATAGCAGAGGTCAAGTCTTGTCGCGACTTGAATCGATTGCAAAATGGAGTTACAGCTAGATTCAATGTCCTTTTTCACATGGCATGTAGTGGACGGGCTGAAATTCATCGCTCATTCGAAGATGATATCCGAAAACAAAGCCTACGCCATAAATTGCTTATCCATCTGATGTGTCAACACGGATTCGTTGCAGGCCAGACTCATATTCGGCCATGCTGCCACGTGATGTATCAGTTTTGTAACCAATCGTAGCCGGGGTCCTGTCTTGTCACAACTCGTCGTTCGACATCTCTGTCATTAGTACAAAGAAGAGTTAATTATTCTGGTATACATCTGTTTAATAAACTTCCCAAGAGTATAAAACAGTTTGCAGACAATAAAGATATATTTAAATAAAAACTGAGAGATTATGCTATTAGCAACTCCTTCTACTCCATTCAAAAATTTGAACAAAATAATTAATTGTATTCAATATGACTTTCGCAAAATTCAGTTGCAAAAAATTAATTTCTATTGTTATTCTCTTTATTTGTCTTTGTAACATATAACTGTTTTTACTATGATAATGACTCGTATTGTATATATGTGTATTAACCATGACATGTTTCACATCCCGGAGGTCCTTCCTCAGCAAGGATCCATGAAACAAGATTGATAAATAAATAAATAAAACTTTCATCGCTAGCCGAGGACATTGTAAAGAGATTGCTTGTTGTTGGCATCAAACACACATATGTTGATAAGACATGAATTCTGAAGTGTCCTCATCTACAGATTTTAAAATGGAACAGTTAAATTTGAGTAACAACTCATAGAAAGGGTTCAATTTTAAAAAAGAAATGACATCCAATAAAAAACAATTCATGTAAAAAATGGGGCAAAATCCTGTGGTTGGTAGTGACAAAAATTTATGAGATCTACTTCTGAGCCGGTGTATACCCCACAATAGGTATTCACATCTGAAACAATAGCTTCTCTCAATGTTATGGATCATTGATATATAATAAAAAAAAGTGTCTAGTGATTTGGCTACTATGCTGTTTCACGCAGTGTGAATTGTGAAGCCATGGAACATGTGTCCTATCTGTATTTATAACTGGATTTGAAAAATCTGAAACATTTAATCTGTTGGCAGAATGTATGTGTTGCTATCTGTCTGTGAAACATGTAACTTGCTTTCTGTATGATAAAGGTGCGTCAATTACGTGAGGTGAAATAGGGGGTGGGGGAGGTGGGGGGGGGTGAAATCTCACAAAACCTCACCAAGGGGGTGAGGTTTTGTGAGATAAGGTTTTGAAATTCTTGAAGGAAAGAGCTAAAAAATAAAAAGGGTCTACAAATGACATTAGTATCGACATTATGGGGGTATATGGTCTAGAAAAAAAAAAGTCTCAAAAAAACTACGAGGTCAATTGGCAGGAGGGAGTCTCTGTCAAAATCTCACGTCATTATAGGCGGGGAGTGGGGGGTCAAGAATTCAGGGAAAACACCTCACGCATTTTTGTCTGTGATCTGGTTTATTCAAACTTATAGTAGCTCCACATACCCCTGTTAAACTTCCCAGACAGTGCCAAATCAACTTAAATATACTGGCTTATTTTTTATTTTTATTTTTTTTAAATGAGTGTTTTTATTTTAAAATAGTAACACAGCCACAAAGAGCAATATATATATATATATATATATATATATATATATATACACACACACACACACACCAATTAAAAGTAACATCAGGGGTTGAATATATTCAGCAGTTTAGGGAAAAATGGTTTTAACATATGAAAAGAAATGAAAAAACTGGAATACGGTGGATAATATGCCATTAAATCCACAGAGGAAAACAAATGCCAGATAAACCACATAAATGATGGAATTAGACCTTAATAGGCCACTAGATTTAGTACCAGAAAGAAAGATATTATGATGATGGTTTATCACATCAGTCTGGCGATTGCATGATGCAAGATTGTAAACACCTCAGGCTGCAACATTTTGTTTAATATTATTGGCTCATGCCTAACATGATTTCATAATTACACATGTAGCACAATAACCTTGTTACATCATCTAATGGCAACATCACTGGTTGGCTAAAACAAATGTTTGCAGTTTGTATCCTGCGCAAGTGGTCAGTTTAGAACTCCGCATTATGGCATCTATACTGGAACTAGTTTTATAATTAAACATAACAATAGTTTAATCAGCATTCTAAATTAAAATTATATCAAATGCACTTTCTTCTAATTATTTATATAAAGTAAATGTACTTTTACTTTCACATAACTGGAAAAGTTAAATATCATCAAATTTTGTTTTTTGTCTGTTCAGTTAACATATTAATGGAATGCTGCATCAACTCCAGCCAACAGTTTTCAAAAGTTTAGCATTGCACAGTACATTCTAAAAATCAAGTTTTAACTATATGAAAATTTAAATTGAGATAATGTCTCATAACTGTAACCTTATGTGAAAATTAATCTTGTACATATTATGTTGATTTAACAGTGATTTTCCTACTTTGGCCTCTACACTGCCTTACTTCCATATAAGTGATGAGTACCGGATATTCTCCCCAGAAGGCTTACATCTGATAATATGTGTACATGGATTAGATGGAAATTCTGCTGACTTGCGGCTTGTCAAAACCTATCTTGAGCTGGGTCTTCCTGGTGCGAATCTTGAATTTCTGATGTCTGAACGTAATCAGGTGTGTGCTGCTAGAAGTAGTTTCTTAAAAAGGACATTGGGAAGTGGTAAAAAAATAAAGTTACAAATTTCGTTTATCTACTTTAATTTATGAAGTAAATGGGGAAAAAGTCAGCTTTTATGACGATGTGATTTTTCAGACAAAATTCCTGCTTTTTTGCTTTCCAGATTTACCATATGACAGAAGCAGAAATAATTCACTTCATCTTTGCATGTAGTGTCCCATGGTGTTCCTAATTTGCAGTTTACTCCATTAATAGCTATATTTTGTTGGTTAATTAATTTAAAACATTAAACTATAACCTGATGTTTAATCAGTAGTAAACAGTTGTATTTATATAAGGGCCATTTAACCATCAAAAATTGGCTAAATCTGCATAAATCCATTATTTTCATACTTGGTTAGTATATTGATAGTCCAATTGTTTTGTTGACCAATTAAATATTAATTTATTCTTCCACACAAACAGAACCATCTATGTGCAGTTTAAAAAAAAATGATCATAATGTCAATACAGTTTTTTTGAAAAAAAAATGCACTTGTCTCTTTTTCGTGGTTCGTGCTGAATTTTTTTTCATATTACCAATGTTTTGGCACCAACCTGGAGCCTACGTCAGGGCTTCTCTCTATCTAGCCGCCTCGTTCTTTTTGACAAACTTAACACTTGATTCACTGTTTATTTTTCACCGGCAAAGATAAACAGTGAATCAAGTGTTCAAGCCAGGCAGCTAGATAGTGAGAAGCCCTGACGAAGGCTCCAAGTTGGTGCCGAAATGTTGGCAATAGAAAAAAAAATAGAAAAAAAAAACCGCAGCACTAACTCCGAAAAAGAGACAAGTACTGGTAAGTGCAATTTTTTTCAATAATGACACCAGCAAAAAGTGTGAAATTTTATAATACAGTTTTTTGTCACAATTATTGAGATGTTGTACTGTTAATGTGTTCTACCATTATTTACAATTAATGTTAGTTTCCTATTTGGCAACTGCACTAATTTTCTTAGCAGACAATATGTTGAGAGCTTGTAAGACGACAAGCTTATGCCGGGGGTTAGCATAAACACTTGGTCTCAGCTATAACCGTGTGTAGCCTAGGATGTTACAGTTCTGGCTAATTTGATGATTCAGTCACCACATAAGTTTAGCCCAAAATTATGAAAAGGTAAAAGTTCAATGATAACTAATCCATTCTGGTAAGATGACTATATTCTTCAAAATTTTACATAGCCAGAAAAACTGCACAGGCAATCAGACAATTTCTCCGAAAGACATTTTACAGTTTCCACCAATCACTCGAGCATGACCAGACCTCACGCTCCCACAGTTATTTAACTACATGAGGTTTTACTTGATTTTAACCATGACTTTAAAATGAAACCATAATCGCGCAAGTTGGTAATTTGCTACGCCACGAGCCCAACCTAGTTACACCCTACATAACTTGTAACGTACTCTAAAACTGCCGCTGTTGGTCTGGGGTGAGAGTAGCTTCTGGAGGGGGTATTTATAGGATCGATGCTGCTTGAGTCGTGGGAAGAATCTTTCTCCGACTTTCCCATGGACTTTATCCGATAACTGATCAGTTTTCTGACGAATATTTCACAATACATTTGATCAAGACACTAAAAATAATCCTAGCTTTCTGAAATTTTGATAGTTGCTAGATATTGTTACAAACATCAAATTAAGTTGTTATAAAATTTTTCGTAACTTTAATAGTTTCGTCAGAAAAGAGTCATAAAGATGTGATTGCCATAACTTTCGAAATATTACTCCTACCAAGCTGAAACAAATGTTATTCTATTCTCCTATTGCTCATCTATCCTCTGATATCAAATAAAGTATTTTACCTAATTTTGAAAGTGGTATAAAACTCGAAAACAAATTTTGACTACTTGAAATATTCAAAGTATCGACTTGAAAATAACTCTAAACAAATCTCCATGTTGAAAACCGTTTACTGTAAAAATTTGGAATCTCTAAGTACATTCCCTGATTTATTACGAATTTTATAAATATTATTCCTCCCGAATGCCGTAATATATCGCACCATCTCGTAAAAGCGTTTTCTCGCGCCAAAACTCATTTCACTTTATTACAATCAAATGCTTTCATATTTTGAAATAAAACTTTTTCAGAAACCCTTATATTTAAAAAAAACTTTACTCCAAACATAATTTCTTATCACAAATTCCCGAATAAGACTTTTACATTAAGCACATGTCTTGTTATACCAAATTATATCAAAAAATGATCTTTAAAATGCATGAAACTTTCTAAAATTTTAATATGTTGTTCTAACCAAAATTACGCTACTTTCTATCTATCATTTGACTTCTTAACCGTTTTCTAATGACTGAATACTTCGATTTTGGACTGGAAAATTACGTGACAAAATTCTAAACCGGCAAATCACTCTTAAACATATTTAGACTCAAAGTATGATCTTCTAATAACAAACTTAATGATCTTCTGGCTATTTATTTACCTAAACATCTTCTGTTAAAGAAATATATTGATTTAGCAAAGTTACATGAAAGTCAAATCTTACATGTTCAAATCTAAGGTTAAGTTTCTCAACAGCTGTTTAAATGAATTTAACTATTGAATTTACTGTTCATATTTGAATCTACGCTTATGTTAGACAAATTGCTTGTGATTATTATCAAATTTAACTATTAAAATGGCTATAAAATGATGGTACCCTATACTTCTACTGAACTTGCTATCTAGGCAACTAATTTCGTTAGGCGAAATTCTAAGATGTGTTACAAGCTCAAAAGGTGTTTTTTCAGAAATTAATTTCCCCAAATACAGCAACTCAGATTTTCATTCATTTTAATCATTTGTAATAATAATAATAATAATAATACCAGTAATTCCAAATAAAAATTCCTAGATGTATTTTTTTTAAATTTACTAGCTGGTACCCACGACTTCGTTCGTGATTGTAAAGAATTCATATTGACAGCTATAGACATCTAACCACCATAGTGCACGATGGGAGACTCGATACTATTACCACACACAAATACCAGTCTTCTGCGCTATGTAGTTCCGGCAGCAAAGTAAAATTTACGGATACACACAAGTCTTTGGATGAAATACGAAAATATTCATGATCGACCAATTTCAAACACCATATCTCACACTCTCCCACAGTTACCGAATTTCGGCCAACATTGTGATCGATGGGAGACTCTGTGTTACTACCACACACAAACGCCAGTGATCTGCGATTGATAGTTTTCACTTAAAAGTGATACACCGTGACACATGCGTCTTTGGCAGAAATATGAAATTGCCGCAGGTCAACCATTTTCATCCCCCATATCTTCCACACCCCCATAGCTACAGACATCTAACAACCATAGTGCACGACAACAGACACGATTCTACTACCACACATAAACACCAATGCTCTATGCTATGTAGTTGTGGCAGAAAAGTGAAATCTGCGGAGACATGTGCCTTTCGTCGAAATACGAAAATATCCTTGGTCGGCCACTTACAACCACCATATCTCCTACACAACCACAGTTTCTGAAATTTGGCCGCTGTTGTGATCGAAAGGTGACTCTGTGTTACTACCACACACAAACGCCAGAGATCTGTGATTGATAGTTTTCGCTGAAAAGTGATACACCATGCCACTTTTGTCTTTGGCAGAAATATGAAATTGCCACAGGACGACCACTTTCAACCCCCATACCTCCCACACCCCCATAGCTACCGACATCTAATAACCATAGTGCACTACATGAGATACGATTCTACTACCAAACACAAACACCAATGCTCTATGCTATGTAGTTGTGGCAGAAAAGTGACATATGCGGAGACAGTCGAAATACGAAAATATCCTTGGTCGGCCACTTACAACCACCATATCTACTACAGTACCACAGTTTCTGAAATTCGGCCGCTGTTGTGATCGAAAGGTGACTCTGTGCTACTACTACACACAAACGCCAGTTATCTGTGATCTATAGTTTTCGCTGAAAAGTGATACACTATGACACTTTTGTCTTTGGCAGAAGTATGAAATTGCCACAGGTCGACCACTTTCAACCCCCATATCTCCCACACCCCCATAGCTACCGATATCTAACAACCATAGTGCATGACAGGAAAGACGATTCTACTACCACACACAAACACCAAAGGTCTACGTTATGTAGTTGCGGCAGGAAAGAGAAGTATACGGAGATACGAATTTTTGGTCGAAATATGAAAACGCCCTGCACTGACCAACTTTAATCATTATATCTCCCATATCCCCACAGCTATCGGCATTCGGCCAACGTTGTGCACGACAGGAAACTCCATGCTACTTCCACCCACAAACATCAGTGATCTGTACTAGGTAGTGGTGGCTTAAAAGTGAAATATAGGAAAAAACACGTCTATTTTTATATATATATATAAGATTTTGAGAAAGTTATTCTCATTTAAACACAAATCTTAATTTTTGTTTTACCCTTATTTCAAAAAACACAGCTGAGCGTCATAAAATTTATTATTTTTGGTGTTTCTTTCTTTTTAATTCTGATAAATAAAATTATTTTTATCAGAAATAATAAAAAATTTGAAAAGAAAATCTTTACAGACTAAACAACATTTTTATTTGTAAAACCACAACCATTTTTGCTTGTTAATGAATGTTGAAATAAAATTGAATAAGAATCTTTTTAATACAAATAATTTTAATACAAATTTCAATACTAGTTTATAGAAGCAGACCAAAAGAAAATTTCAGTACATATAGTGTCTAAGGAAACTGTAGATCAAATTATATCCTTTTCTATTAATCAGGAAAGCCTGTGAAAAAGTTATTTGAGTGATGTAAAAGATGGTAAATATAAACAGAAAAAAAAAAGAACAAGACGAAATTTTGCAGTACTTTCAAGAAAAATATCTCGTTTCAGAGGTTCACTGATTTATAACCAAAGTAATGCGTTTTACCTGGTGCATCTTCCACTCACACTTTGTATCAGTTTCAAACAGGACCAAAACTGACATCACTAAAAACTCGAGCAATTAACTTCTTACAAAGAATATTTACAGTGTATAAAATATGATCCAACCAGAGGGGATTGACATTTTTTGAAATGCAATGACTGCCTGGTATTGAGAAATCATAAGATCTTGTGAGTTATAAATGGTGTGTACAGGTAATTTGATGTGCATTGGAGACTATTACAAAACCTGTAGATGATTTTAATGACCCTATGTTGAAAAAAATACAAAACAATACTTTCTCTTTGTGATTACCTTGCAAAAGAACAGACAGAATATTTTCTACTGACTGGGGAGGGGAGGGGGGGGGGTGTCAAACTTGTTGTGCAAGACAGTGTTCAATGCGTATATTGATGATGAGGCATTGAAAGATATTGGTGCAAGAAACAGGAGTAATGCATGCAAGGGAAAAGATGACTATGAACACAAGCTGGCACGTGGTTTCAGGCATAAGGGTGTGTAAGCACCTTAGAATTTAGTAAATTCTACATTTCTTGGCTACAGGGCATAGGGGGTGGTGTAAGCACCCTAGTATTTGTAAAATTTTAAACCTTGTCGCTACAGGATATGGGGGACGGGAATCCTATAGAAGCCGATACTGCAGCTCATTGCCAAATATAGGGCAATTTAAAATCAGAAAAGTAACTCAACATAGAATAACAACCTTAAACAGACAGTTAATAATAGAAAACAACTGTTAAACTCACCTAAATCATTGTAAGCCTTAATAGTTCAGCTGATAAACAGTCGATTTTTGTTATAAAAACTGATTTAATTCTGCAAATTTGGGATTACATGAAAGAGGCTTCTGAATTATGGCATATTGACATTATTTCAGGACTGCACATCGGTAAGGATCAAGTGATGGATTAAGAGGACCATAAAACAACCAGCCACCCACACCACCTTCCAATGACCTTGTGAAAAACAAATCCATACTCCAGAACAGTTGTTCCATTGGGCTATAAAGATCATAAATAATGTTTTTTTTTTTAGTACATTGGTTTCCACTACTTTAGCCATTAAAAAATAAATATATTTTGTAAAAGTGTGATGAATTTGCGGGCCGGAAAAATGTTCCAGGTGGTCCACAGGGTTGGTTGGCCACCCCTGTTCTAAAAAATAGTTTAGGATGGGGAGCAGATAGGCAGGAAAAGTATTTCTTCTGTATGAAACCTGAGGAAAACTCTACTGCCATAATTTATGTGAAACGGAAATATAAAAGTTTATTTTTGGAATCAGCCTACTGTTAATTAGCTAGCATTACACTGCTAAGGTATTAAAATTTAGATTAGTTTCAGTTTCCTGCTTTCCTAATTTTAATTTGACTGGTTTGCTTTACATGCTGACCTCAAAGCACACAGTTTTGATCTCTCACAATATTTTAAAATACAAAACTGTGAAATTCGTATTTCCATCAGTAAAGTTGTTCTTGCAATTCTTCTTTACTTCCCCTTCCCAATCATAACATAATCTGCAAAAACCATGGCATTAGTGATCTCATCTTTCTTTCTGAGCAACTTAACATGTTTTCTGATTGGAAATTTATAAGGGCTCTATATTGGAGCCACTTTTGTTTTTAATACATATAAATGATCTGCCCTGTGTTACATGTAAAAATTCAAAATTTGTGACATTTGCAGATGACACAAACATAGGTGTTAAGAATACTCCAGATTTATCTGCAAAACACATTTCAAATTATGTCTTTGACCTTATTAATAAATTGCTTGTTTTTAAACATTGATAAAACTCAAAATGTGCAATTCAGTACATCACACACATTAACACCAGATATAGATATAAAATTTGCAGACCAGTCCATTCAAGAGGTAGTGTGTGTGAAATTTCTAAGTTTGCAAATTGATCATCTCTGTATGAGGAAACAAATGTATTTTACTATTTTAACTTTTTAACGTCATATGGAATAATATTCTGAGACAATTCTACTTATAGAGACAAAGTGTTCAGAGCCCAAAAGTGAATAATAAGAATTATATGTTGGGTTAGCAATAGAATTTCATGTAGAGAGCTATTCAAGAAGGTAGGGATTTTAACATTGGTGGCCTAGTATATATACACATTGATATCCTTTTTAGTAACAAATTATACTGTTTGAAACAAATAGTAAAATACTCAATTATGGCAGTACATGATCTTCATAAGGATTACAGGCCATTTTCATTTGTTCAAGAAGGAGTCCGATATTCAGCGATACATATCTTCAGTAAGCTCCCAACATATCTTGCAGATAGTAAGATTAATTGAGGGAATTTAAAAAAAAAAAAAAAAAATTGACAAGCCCTACTCTGTCGAAGAATTTATTTATAAGATATCTATAAAATAATTGCCAGTAGTTTGTGTAAATGTAGTTGACATAATTAATGTACCATGTATGCTGAGACTGTACATTTTCCGGTGTATGTATTATATTGTTATGGAACTGTTAGTTCGGAAATTCACAACTTCCCACATAGCCAGTCTCTTATATTAGGGTATATGGAAAATGAACGTATTGTATTAACGATTTCAACCATGATGCTTATGGAAATAGTGGAGACTATTATTTTATTTATTTATTTTATATATATATATACTGTTATTTAACTCCTGTGGTGGACAATCAAACTTTTTTTTTCTGTTCGCCTTGCCACCTCCCGAAAGAAATATATTTACTCATGGGTAACCACTTGTCATGTGAGCCTTTAGCCATTAAAACTCCTAGTAAAGATATTCACATATTTACACTTTAATACAACATTTATATACATCCAAGCATCTCCTTAGCTCCCTCTATATTTATCTCCCGACTACCACTCAACTTGCTTCTCGATGACCTGTGACACCAGCAAGCTCCTCGCTCGCTCCGATGACACCCAGCTGATGATCCCCAAGAAGACGACCCCCCAAGCTGCCCCTGCAGGCCGGTTTTGTGATGTTTCCCCTCTTTGATTCTTTGTAGGAGGGAGTGCTCCCAGCTAATCAGCAGCCTTCTTATCCTACCATCTCTCCTACATGACTTAGTGCCAACTCCTAATTTCCACTGACACTCTGTCCCACTTTGGAGTCATTGCAACCTTTCCTTGCTTACATTCTAGCCTCTAGCCTCTTCGGCCTCTAATGACCATGCTGTCAATGAGGCATAAAGCCCAAGCAAAAAAAAAAAAAAAAAAAAAAAAAATCTAGCTTCTTTAATTCTATGTTGTAACTTGCCCTGGTTTCGACTCTGCTACAGACAATCACTTTCACCTGCCAATTTTAACTTTGCCTATAATTATCCTAAAATTCTTTGCCTACAGAATGCCTTCTGGAATTCCCTTGTTAATTAGTACTTAATATGATAAGGAAAGCAATCGTAAACCTTTTCTGTGTCAAGATTTGATTATTTCTTTCCCAGCTTTTCTCAAAAATCGTCCTTTTCATAAAGATGATACCTACAGTAGATCAGTCAGATCTAAATTCATGGTGTTTGTCCTCCAGATTTCTTACTACTGTTTTCCTTATCTTTTTTGTGGCACATATTCATAAATCCTGAGACCATGGAAGAGAAGTTTTATTCCATTGTAATTCAAGCATTTTTTCTTTACTTTTTTATTATATATATATATATATATATATATGAAAGTTTGTTCTCTATGTGCTCCAATACTGTTCATCCGATTACGATGAAACTTTGATCAGTTGTTGAGCTTCTCCCAGATAGCTTTTATTCCTCTATACATCTAGTGTATTCAATCTGCTTCTAACGACCTGATCATACACATGTTAAACTCGTCAATATCTAGTGAGTGATAACTTATCATCATCTTTATATCTCCTTCTGCTTCTGTCCAGGAAACATCTTCCATGCCATTTCTTCTAAACTGGAAATTTTGGTCGCCCTGATTCCTCATCTTTGCTGCAGTTTCTATTTTTGCTATGCAATTTATGATTACATTCTCAACATTATTCACTCCATCCTCATATTCTTTAGCTGTCATTCTATCTGATACATTTCTTTTATTTCTCATGATGCTGAACAGGATTTAAGTGTTCTAATAATACATGAAATTGTGTTTGTTCCTATATTGTAAGAAATATCATCTATTTGAAGTGAAGTTCCTTTGACTATATTTTTATTACATAATATCTGTTTACATATGACAAACATGTTAATAATCATATTTTTTTCTTTTTACAGGGAGACACATTCTCCGATTTTGATACCCTTACAGACAAGCTGGTTGCAGAAATTCTTTACCATGTGGATGGATGTGGTTTGAACCCAGCAAAGATCAGCTTCATTGGGCATTCATTGGGAAATATCATTATTCGTTCTGCTATCACACGTCCACAAATGCAACATTTGCTGCCTCGTCTACACACATTTCTATCATTATCAGGTCCACACCTAGGTACCCTGTATAACAACAGTGGACTTGTCAATATGGGTAAGGAAACAAAAATAGCATTGTTTTATCTATTTATGGTAGCTGCTAAAATGGCCAGCTAGTTTCTCAATTAAATCTTTTGGACATTATTCCTATAAGTTTTTTCATTTTGTAACACCTATTACTAGTTCGAGAACGTTCCTGTTTATCTGATGTATGTATGGTACTTTAACTTTAGAAGCTGATTCCTAAATCAAAATTTTATGCAGTAGCTACCATCTTTCTATAGCAGAAAGAAAGACAACTTACATGATAGCATAAAGATATTAACATTTAGGAAAAGATCCTTCATCAGGAAGTTGAGTATTTAGTTGAGTCAATGACAGAGGATTTATTTTATCATAACAACACATTAGGACATACAATGGTCAGAATTCCACTTTAAACTGTAACTCCAACCAAAACAGGTGGAATGCTTGGAAAATATAACTTATTAGATTGCAAGACCATACAAATTTGTTTTACTTTATTGTTGCTAACAATTTCTTGACTATGAGGTCAGTGTGGAAGAGAGGAATTGTATTTGTGTTGGTTGGTATGGAAGGAGAACAAAGATTTGTAGCCCAGTCCACACAAAGGAAGGAGCCATTAAATGCTCTTATAACAGATATGCTTCCAAAGAAAAAGAACACGGGGCTGGGAGTGGAAAACAAGGATGGAACGTTAGCCAGAGAGGTTCAAGAAATACAGCAAAGATATAAAGAATATGTAGAAGAATTGTATGATCTGCAACACTGACCGAAGGATTTGGTATTAGAAGAAGAAGAGAAAGTCAGCAAGGAGGAGATGGGAAGCCATATCCTGGAGGGGGAGGTGGAGAAGGTTTTAGCGGAGATGAAGAACGAGAAAGCCTGTGGGATCGATGAGTTACCTGTAGAAATTCTGAAAAGTTTGAAAGATGAGGGAAGAAGAGAAATACTATATTTGTGCAATGAGATATATGAAAGAGGAGAATGGCCAAAAGACTTTTTAACAACAGTGTTGATACCAATTGAAAAGAAAATGAATGCAGTAAAATGTGAAGAGTTCAGAACCATTAGACCAAGCGGTTAGAGTTCTCGCCTCGCATTCAGGAGGACGGCGGTTCGAATCCCTGTCCGGGCATCCAGATTTGGGTTTTCCATGGTTTCCCATATCACTCCAGGCAAATGCTGGGATGCTTCCTTCAAAAGGCCATGGCCGAATTCCTTCCCATTCCTTGCCCCCATCCATGCCCCCCATCCTTTCCTGTCTCTAAAGACCTCGATGTTAAAAAGAGACATAAAGCAGTTAAAAAAAAAAAGAACCATTAGTCTCTTATGCCACACTGCTAAGATATTACTAAGAGTGCTAAATAGATGAATATCTAGCAAACTGTCCATGTCAATTGCTGAAGAACAGTTTGGATTTCAAAAAGGAAGAAGTGCAAGAGACGCTATTGATTTGCTGAGAACAATAAGAGAAAGACACATTGAAAGGGAAAGATATTGTTACGTGGGTTTCATAGACCTGCAAAAGGCTTATGACAGAGTACAATGGGTGAAGTTAATGACGATTCTAAAAAATAAAGGTATTGATTGGAAGGAAAGAAGACTAATAAGTAAATTATACATCGAGAAAGGAGTGAGAATGAGAGTGGGGAATGATCTTACAGAAGAGGGAAAGATTGGTTGAGGTGTAAGACAGGGACGTTGTTTGTCACCCATATTATTTAACATATATTTGGAGGAAATTATGAAAAGAAGTTTAAGAGGTAAAGAAGGTGTATGCATGGGTGGACGTAGGATTACCTGCATACAGTTTGCTGATGACATGGTTTTGCTGGCAGAAAGTGTCAAGATACTCAGAAGAATGTTTGAGACTTTAGACAAAAAAGTGTGAGGAATTCAGAATGAGAATCAATAGGACCAAAACTAAATGTATGATGGTGGGAAATAGTAGGAAAGAAATGATGATAACGCTGCACAGAGAAATAATTGAACAAGTGGAGTCCTTTAAATATCTCGGGAGTATTGTGAGTGGTGATATGAACTGCAAGAAGGAGGTAAAAACTAGAATAGCAATGGCAAAGGAAGCTTTCAATAGAAAGAAAAATTTACTATGCGGAAGGCTGGACAAAACCCTGAGGAAAAAATTAGCTAAATGTTTTGTATGGAGCGTAGGACTGTATGGAGCAGAAACATGAACGCTACGCAAAGAACATCTAAAGAGGTTGGTAGCTTTTGAAATGTGGGTATGGAGGAGGATTTATAAAATAAGTTGGGAGGACAAAGTAAGGAATGAATAGGAGAGAAAATGTCACTCATAAAAACAATAAGAAACAGAAAAAAGAACTGGATTGGGCATGTGCTGAGGAACGAATGTTTGCTTAAGACTGCTCTGGAGGGGACTGTAAACGGAGAGAAGAGAAGAGGTCAGTGAAGGATGAAAATGATATAATGATAAACGGGAGATATATAGAAACTAAAAGAATGGCGGAACAGAGGGAGGCGTGGAGGGCTGTCACAGTGTGTAGACTAGCTGTATAGAAGAGAACCCTTGATGATGATGATAACAGAATATAGTGCGGTTCACTTAAGAGCATTAGAATTGGCAGGTTCTTTTGATCCGAGGAGTGATGAATTGATTGATGATCTATACAGGTCGTTGCTAATAATTTTGTAGGATCTAGTATAGAGTGAAATATTGTAGAATTAGTTTTAAGTTCAGGATAGAGTTCAGCATTGCAGTTGCTGTATTAGTAGAGTGCACGTGTTTTGTGGTAATGTTTGTGTTTATTGTGACTGTTAGAGTTGAGTTGTATGGGATGGAGAAGTGGAAAACTTCGACTCTGCCAGACATTTAAGTTTTAGATTTGAAGAAAGCCAGTAATTTTGTGAGTGCTAGGATGAGAATTAAATGAAACTGGACTAAAGAACTTTTCAACCATTGATAGTGTTGAAGACAATGCTAGTGAATCATAGGGGATAAATTTCAGCCTAAGGATTAATGAAGGACAGTGTAGCAAAGTAACTGAAGAGGAACCTGTAATTTACATTGGTTATTTATTAAGTTCGATGGCAGTCATCTTTAACATCAAAGAATATAAGCTGGTGTTCAGACATATTCAGTATTATCAGTTCAATATATACCAGTAAACTTGACTCTTTGATGATTACTTAATAATTCCTTCATAACTTTCTCAAATAAATCTTGGGTGGTGACCGAAAGTATCAGAAACTTTATACGCTTGGAGAAACAATCATAAACTTTAACATTGCCACAACAACTATTGCTTGAACATCACTTTCATGATCATGTCCTCAGTTGTCCAGGATTCTGAACAGTGAATTTAAGATTGGACTAGAACCAAGCCAAAGAGTTTTCAGTAGAACTTTTCAATAATTGGCCGATTTCATACAATAGTGCTTCAAGCATTAATCATGCCACATGCCACATGGCAACCATGGTGAAGTTTATGGAAATATGCAACCGCATATTTTTTAACGCTTTCTTACTACAATAAGGTTGTTGTTTACGGACTAAAAATGTTCTCAGTTTGTATGGAAGTGTATTTTGGGTGAAACATAATGCGCTTTTTTTAGTTATGGGATACAACTGAAGCTCCATTTAATGATATGGTTAGGCTAAGGAAGAAATAGTTGAGAAGTTTGGCACTTTGGTTGTTTTGAGATTGGTTTGGATACTAAAATGTTTCTGAAGGAAAGTTGCAAGACAAATTCATTTAATGGCCAATTGTGAGATGTAAGGGGCTATGGATAACTGTGAATTATGAAGGCTTTGCATATGTGACCATTGCATTGTATATAGCACTAATCCTGATACTGTATGATAGAAGCATTTGGTGGAGGAGATGGGGCTGAAAGCATTGCTAGGTGATGGTGCAAATAATGTGTATAGTGGAGTAGGAGAAAATATAGACTAGTGACACATCGTAATCAGGAGTTCAGTCATTCTGATCAAAACTCCTCCTTCTCGAGCTCTGATCACCGACAATAAACTCTCTTTGGAAACTATGAGCTTTTCATGAATTTAAGTTTTTTCCTGTTTAGTATCTGCTGTGACACACCCATGTATTTACTCATGGAAAGCATTTTCTTTAACTTTTGCCTTTTCCTCTTTTGATAACAAATTAAGAATCTTTTCCTACTTGTATAGTGAAAAAAACCATAGATCTTTCTGATAATAAATTAACAATAAGAATTAAAGAGATTATTGCAGGATAGTGTAAGATACACACAGCTAAAGATAAAGGTATGCAAAAAAAATTAGATAGGACTGTATTACAGTAAGAACAAAAAATACTTTACTATTAACCCAAAAACTATATTTATTTAAAATTGTATGCCCAACGAATTTTTCATTTAATATTCTAGATATTTTTGAATATTTTGGCAAGTACACCTATCAAAAGAAAATATTGTTGCTGTGTATTCTAATTCACTCAGTACTTTGCATTATAGGAATGTGGTTTATGCAAAAATGGAAGAAGTCTGGCTCTCTTCTGCAACTTGCATTACGAGATGCTGCTGATGTTCGGCAGACATTTTTGTATCGCTTGAGCCAGCGTTCAAATTTGCATCACTTCAGAAACCTGTTGTTATGTGGGTCATCACAGGATCGATATGTACCTCTGCATTCTGCTCGCATTGAACTCTGCAAAGCAGCTGTTAAGGATATGTCAATACAAGGTAGTTACCATACATTTTAGGATGAAATAATATTAATTTATTTTCACATCATTATATTGCATTAATTTTGTTTGTAATGAATTGTTTCGCATCACATATATATTCTTAATTTCTGAGAATCTCCAAATGTAACAACTGACCTTGTAGGAGAGAAGCACCAAGTACAACTCCTTTTAATGTGCTATAATTCTTTTAGCACAGGATCATAAAGTGACCTTCTCATTATCGTCACATTCTCTAATATCCAAAATTTTTATGTACAATGAGAACAAATTAATGTCTCAAATAAATTGTTCAGCTCACTTTCACAATAATTTAGCTTTTGGTTCTAGCATCCAGTTATCTGCAATCTTTCCCTGGCGGCAATAATTTTCAGATGGTAGTTGTTTTTTTAGTGTACCCCATAGTCTACTTTTACCTGCCACCCAATTTTAACTGTAGTCAACCAGACTGCGTTCACAAAAAAAAAAAAAAAAAAAAAAAAAAAAATCCTCTGTCCACAATACATCAGCACTTGGTACCATCTTAATTGACAAAAAGGATGCAATGGTAGGAATGTTTAGTAATATCAACTATTTATTTATGTCTGATTGGAGATCGAACAGTCCCTGGTTGAAATACCTGCCTTGACAGGGATATTCACCTCTGGCATAGCTTGTTGTGTAAAGTGAAGTATGCCAGAATGCTTCTGTGGTTTTAAACTGTAAGACCTCTTTACTTCTTACAACCCTAGTTATAACATGGATTTGTACACATCAAAACAAATTCAAGCCAAACAAAGGCTCAACAAGGGTATTGTTGGCCCAAATGAACATACCTACATACAAAATGGATACATTTTTCAAAGTTTTACTGTCCTTTAGTGTAGTCACCAGCATTGTGTAGAAGCCATTGCTAATGATGTCAAGGTTGTGGGATACCTTTAGCAATTCTTGTTGTGCTGATACTAGTACCTTCATAATCTCTGGAACGTTTTGAAGTTAAAGCCAAGAAGTGGTTCCTTTATCGTAGGAATCAATTCAGTCACAAGGATTAAGTTTGGCGAGTATGGTATATGGTACTGCACTTCCCAGCCCCGTCAGTCTAACAGACTGAGTAAAGCTCGGGTTGCATATGGCCGAGCATTGTGCTTGCAAAATGATGGGTGAATTCTGCAGAAAGATTCACCACTTCTTTCTTGAAGTTGGTCACAGGTTGCATCACAAAAATGAAAAGTAAAGTTGTGTATTGATGGTCTGCTGTCAGGGGAGTGTATGCAGTAGGATAACAGCTTGGGAATTGTACTCAGGATTCACCATAACTTTCACAGTGCTGATGAACTTTTTATTTTTGTAATGATACATAATGACACCATTAATTTGAATGGTGTTTCAGATGTGGCTTGTATGATTTGACTCATGTTTAATACAGATTAATTATACTGTGTAAGAAAGCTTACTGTCCACATACACAGTGCTTCAAGTGGTTACAAGCAGTGTCGTAATGTATCAATTTCTGCATTTCCATCAGATCATGTAGAACTCATAATGATGCAGTTTTTCTCATGCCTAGGCATTCCTTTGGAATATAAAATACAGTTGTATGTGCTAATACTTTCTCTTGGACCATCTCACGAATTGTGGGGCATCAATCTCTGCCCACTAATGCAATAAGAGTGTACACTTCTTCTTCACAGACAATAAGACAACCTGACAATGCACATCTGCCACATTTTAGCATCCCTCGTTGAAGGTGTTTACCCTTTTTGCCACTGCTGTGTAAGGCAGTACAGCTTCCCCACAAGCCTCTTCAAGACCTTGATAGAACTGTTGTGCTGTATGGCCTCTTGCACATTCAATCTCTATCCAGTCTTGTTGTTCCTGTTTGGAAAACACTGTGACAACACTTTGTTAGATCACCAGTTAATGTGAGGCTCTGCTCTTCTAATTACTGTGGATGTGCCTAATATGAGATGGGAGAGTCCATTTACTCTGAGGTAAGGTAGGTGTGTAAGTAACATGTGCTATTAGTGACATTATTTGAGTCCATTTCATGGCATCCCTACAGCTGTGTTGTCACTATTTAAGTTCCAGCCTCATCCTTTATATGGATAACTGATGGGAGAAATCATCAATATCAAAGAAATATTTGAATCTGATAGAACAATTTCAGATGGGAGTCACGACAAGAAATATAGAGAAATGAGAGTAACATGAAAAAGAAAGTCACAGGATTGTTCTTGGTGAACTGTGGGAGTCTAATGAACAAATTAATAGTGTCTGATAACTTAATAGTGATACAAAACCACAAACAGTTTTAGGGGTAGAGTTTTTATTAAAAGATGGAGTGCTACACAATAACATTTTTCTTGGGTATTTATTGAAATGCTGCTAAGATAGAGGAGGAATTTTTAAGCGGTCTTCATACTTGCTATCCAGAAATACTACAGTTCACTGTTGTTCATAGAGCTAAACAATTTATCAAAATCACCGAAATAATTTTAAATTAGAATCTGGAGTAGAATGGTGGTGAAATTGCATGCAGAGTATTTAATATAAAGAAAAGATTTTGGATAGGAGAATAACAACCACTTAACAAAGTTTAAGGTTGCCATGGTGTCAAAACATAGATACATGGTATCGAAATTTTTGGGCTTATATTCCTTCTTCAATTGTAGAGTGGGGTAGTTGCTTGATAGAGGTTGCATAATGAGCCTTGTCAATCTTCAACTTTGGTAAGCAGTGGTTAATATCTTATCCAGAATGTTTAATTCATCCACTTCATAGCACCTTTGTTTCCTAACTATATATACATATATATAATCATAGAGTGGTCTGGTAACTGAGCAGTCAAGGCACTTGCTTTCAAAATGTTCGCTGCTCTGATCCTGGGTTTGGATCCCAGTAGGCACAGGAATTTTGAGAGTTGTTTGATCGTATGAGCTATGCTGGGATATTCCACGATTCGGATTCCATATTAATCTGTAGGTCCCCTCTAGGGCTAACATCCCTAGTTGTTACACGATGTGTACACATCCACAGCAAAATTCAAGCTAAACGATGCTTAACGTGGTCCTAGTGGCCCAAATAAACATACATATATATATATAATTGTACTGGCTAATACCCCTCCACATCCCAGGTCATGCTACCTATGTTCCCCATTCACACCACGAGTTTCCACATTTTGAGTTCAGAGATGCTGCTTCTGTCAGAGAGGACTCTGATGGCATGGATGGCGAAGCAGGAATTGAAATTACCTGTATCATGCGTGATGACATGATGAGATACTGGGTGGTCAAGGTTCTGGGTGAATACCGTTTGTGTGTCCATTCATTGTGGTAGCCAATGAATTCTTGCTGTAAACTATGTATGAGGTTGGACAGTGGTTGTGAATTAGTTGATATATTAGATGGGAGGAAACACCTGTGGCAAGTCCTGTGATGGAGAAGGTTTCCCTGGTTACTGGGTTGGTGAAGTTTGCAAAGGCATGATGCACAATTTTAAGTAGGATCTGTTACACAGAAAAAAAGCCTTGGGGTATCTTATAAGATGGGGAGGCCCTAGATTATGGACTAGAAGTTTAGAGGTATACTGTTGCAGGTTCTAGTTGGATGAGGGAGGATTTTTGGGAAGAAGGTTCTTATTTCTGGGAAGGTTCAAAGGAAATCATAACATTGTTGAAAGGCTCAGTTAATTGATTCCAGGCATGGAAAGTACTGGGTTACCAGAACTGGACAGTGATTGGTTTTTGAGGGTTTGGGATGGTGGGCAGATTGAGCAGGTTATGATGTGGCACACTAAAGTTGTTTATAAACTAGATTTGGTGGTTAATTACAGAATTTATAAATAAGGTGGTGAAATTAAGTAAGAATATGGAAATTCAACCCAGCACTTACCACAGATGGGGGCAGCATGGAATGATGATTACACAAAATGACAATCACATTAATGTAATGCGGACATCTGTGTGATCACACATGCCCTCGTTAAGTTTCTTATATACTTGCAAGAATAAGGTTCAACTCTAAAATATTACTTGGTTGCAGGTTGTGAGAGGTCAATCCTTTATATAGTACTTCATGCATTTTGTATTACAACAAGAAATTTCAAACGATAACTACCTCTTTGCTGGTTAAAAATAATTTTTTGTCTTGAAAAACAATCAGTTCCACAGAAAATAACTTGCTTCATGATTCTCGTTATTAAACATTTATTTCATTTACTGCATGAATAATTTGTTCTTTACACACTAAATTAAAACATTCTTCAGTCCTCGGACTGAACTCGAATAACCATACAATTCTCTTTGCCAAGTTCAACAATATCCATTATAGTACAATCTAGCTTACAAGCTATCCATCTTGATTATTTATACTCTTAAGCTGTATCGCTCCACCTCATATATTAACATTTTGTTTTACATACATACTTTAATATTTACTAGTTTTGTGGTTGTTACCTCACAAGGTTAGCTGATATATTACATGGGAGGTGGCATGCTTTATGATGGGGAAGCTTTCACCTGGATTTGGGAACTAACCGCAAACATTGCCCAGACTTATACATAGGTCTGGCCATGCATCCATTCATTCTGATGGCCACAGACAAAAGGTATTCACCCAGAATGCTCACTGTCCAGTATCTCTTCATGCCACCACTCACAATACCAACAATTTCAATTCTTGCTTCGCTGTGCATGCCATCAGAGTCCTCTCAACAGAAGCAACATTTCTGAATTCAGAATGTTGGAACTGGCTTACCAGTACAAATTGGATACCAGACAGCCACCAGGACTTAAAATACATCCAATAATCTTCATTCTTTTCCATGCATTCTCCCACACCTTCTTTCTCTTCTTTCTCTTTCCACTTGAACCACCACTCACCAGATCTTATTTTTAAATAATGTGTAAATCTTTGAGTTTTCATTATTGCTTTTTACATTTTATGTTCTATATTTCTAAAGAAACTATTCAGGAGTATATTTTTTGCTGACTGTTTCTGCCTGATTGTGACTTGTTTTTGTGATATGTTTCAATTTTACAATGCTCTGGTTTACGCCTTCAACTACCGCCCATACTTCTCACCATATTGGTTTTTCCCTCACTAAGGGATGCAGACCAATGATCTCCAGATAGCTGTCAGGCACAATTGTGCATCTACCTCACTCTATTGCTGAAGAAGAAATAAAAACCCAAAAATTTCAACACTCAATTTGTCTATCTTTGTTACAATATTTGAGTCATAAAAATGAAAACTGTTCACTTTCGTGATTATCTCTAGAGTTATAACATGTTTAAAGATGATAACATATCAATAAAGAGTAACCATCGGTGAGAGAAGTTGTCAACAATGTGTAATACAAAACTTTTCAAAATGTAAGCACTTTAATGATGATTATCATCATTTTATGCTCATCAGCTGTCGATAGTATAATAATACTGGAACATTATATGTGAAATTTTTCCTTCTTACTATCATCTTGTTTTAACTCTTGAGACAATTAGAAAAGTGAACTGTCATTTTTATGACTACTAACCTTGTGATAACTGGACAGCAAGATGCTTGTTGTTGTTGTTTCAGCCCCACAAAATGTGATATGCCTACTAGCTGCCTGCTAAGAACTGAGCAAATTTCAACAGTTCTTATGTAAATATGTATTTTTTGTGTGCCACTGAGCACAGTATTGCAATCCTACTTTTACTGTTTCAGGAGAGCGAGGGGGATAAAAACTTTTTAAGCAGTATGTAAAACCAAAAAAATTCCTTCCATTTTACAACTTCTGCTTTAACATCAATCTCTGTTTGATAAATTAAATTTTTCCCGTTGTTATTGAATTCATTATGCAGTCACCATTTCTCATCTATTTCCATTTGTGCCATGTGTTAGGTTGCACAGCATTCCTCTCTCATACTCTGCAATGAGATACAGAGAATAAGCATGGTGTTTTGAATCTAGTTCCACTCCCCATTTTTCCTTTTCTTAGTTGATCATTTCTCTGAACTTCATTACTGTTTTGCCAAAAGGAAGTTACTTTCAAATATGGTTAATTATGCTAAAAGTTAGAAGAATAGTTACTTATTCACAGCTTTTCTTAAACTATGTTTCATCAAGTAAATGACTAAGAATGAATCTAATGAAAATGAAAAATACTTCTTGGTTGGGAGTTATGGCTGTTGAGAAAGTGAATAGGGCTGGTGGTGGATATAAAATCAGAGCAATAAAGGCAATTGGGTGAATTATAGAAGCAAATATATTCAAACTGTGGAAATGACTGGATAAATATATATATATATATATATATACAGTAAAAGCTCCTTATTCGCGGGGGATACGTTCTGTCAATATGCCGCGAATATGGAAACCACGTATAAGGAATGGTAATTTGTATGGGATTATAGGGAAATAAGTTACAAAGTTAAAAAAGAAGGTCAAATTAAAATCAATTTATTAACAGATTTTAAGCAACATTTTTTAATTATAATTGTCAGGCTTAGGCAATGTTTTAAAGAATTTAATAAATTTTTCTTGTTTCGCCATTTTTTAAAAGGTTTTTCAATTCGGCTTGATATTCAGCTGTGGCATTAACAATTTGTCTTTTAAAAAGAAGACTTCTTTCCATAGACAGATCAATTTTCATAAAGAAATCACAAAGCTCATTTGCCATGCATAGACCTTCACTCAGGTTTTTTAAATTGAATGGTACCATTTCAGTGCTCGTTGAAGCCCCTTCTTCAATGGGTTGGAGATTTAACATTTGCTCCAAATCAATTTCAGTCAAACCTTCATCTTGCGAATCTAGCAGCTATTGAATGTCACTTGATTCTATCTCTTCAAAACCCTCTCGCCCTATTCCATTTGCAACTTGAGCAATGTTTGCAGTTAAAGTTTGAATTTGCACGGATTCTCCATCATTTCCAACAGTGAGCTCAGGCCACAGTTTTTCCAGCATGATTTCAAAGTTCATGGCTTCAGTTGTTGCAATGATTCTTTTATTGTAACAATGCATTTTTCTATGTTAAAATGTTTCCAGTATTGCACAACATTCATTTCAGGATTGCATTCCACGGTGTCCATTATGATTTTGAAGGTTTGTCTAATGTAATAAAGCTTAAAAGCTTGGATTATTCATTGGTCTATAGGTTGAGATAAAGCTGTCGTGTTAGGAGGCAAGAATATCACCTTTATATTTGGATGCATAGTTTCAAGATCACAAGGGTGAGCCTTAAAATTATTTTTCTTTAAATAAGTTTCAACTTCCGGAACCAGTCACCCACGCTTTTTTGTTTGCACACCAAACACCGGCAGGTTGTCCTTGTTTTGATTTTTTAAAGCACAGGGATTTAAGGATCTATAAAGCAACACAAAAGTAACACAATCACCTGATGCCTTAGAACACAGCAGCAGTGTAACTCTATCTTTTGCTGCCTTGAAACCAGAGGCGCACTTTTCACTTTTGGATATGACTGTTTTGTTTGGCATTCTTTTCCAAAACGGGGCAGTTTCGTCTGCATTAAACACTTGTTCAGGTTTGTATCCACCATCAGCAATTACGTTTAAAAATTTTGCTGGATATCTTTCTGCTGCGGCAGTGTCTGCAGGTGCAGCTTCTCCAACAATTTTGACGCTATGCAGTGATTGTTGCACCTTGAATTTATTGAACCGACCTTCAGATGCTTGAAATCCTCCACTTGTACGTTCATCACCAGGTTCTTTAAAATGCGCATAGAGGCACTTTGCCTTCTCGTGGATCAGAGGACCATTTACGAGCACTCTTTTCTGGTTATGATCTTCAATCCCTAATGATAACGCAGATTCCACTTTTTCAATTGCTGGATCACGAACAAGTTTTGCCGAGGTAGAATTCCGTATTTTGTCTTTGGATTTCTTGATGAATCGTACAGTTAATTCATTAACACTGAATGAATGTGATATGGGTACAAACGACTCGCCAAGGCATAAACGGTCAAGCATTTCTTATTTTCACTCTAAGCGGCAACACAACTTTTTTCCACGTAGGAACTAATTTTTCTTTACTTTAGCTAGACTTTATCAATTGCGAACAAAGCAGAGGAGACACGTTTTATTCACTCAGAATTATTGCAACGACTGACTAGTTGTAATAATAGATTTATCAAAGGTCATAGTGGAATGTGTAACAGAGCAGCAGCGACGGGTTTTGACAATGAACTTTTAGTGGTAATAAGAGTTGCTTTTTTAGTCATTTTGACTAGATAGAGTGACTCTTGGCACAAGCCAACAATACTCGAACGATGCCAACACGTTAGTAAAGGATACCGAATCTGCTGAATGTACCAAATAGATTCCCGAATAATAAAAATTTCAAGCAGTGAATACAGAAAGTTGTCACAGTTATTTTATCCACGAATACTGAAACTGCGAATACAGAAAGTGGTCACAATTATTTTATCCGTGAATACTGAAACCGCAAATAACAAAAGCGTGAATAAAGAGCTTTGACTGTATATGTAGAAGGCAGTCTTTGTATATATGTCCTCTACTACTGGACCAATTTATACAGGGGTTTTACAAAATGGTCTGTGTTGTCCAGAAAAGGGTTAAGCTAATGAAACCTTGATTTTGCCAATAGAAAGAAACCACCATTCACAAGAAAACTGGTTCAATGTGTAGGACTCTGCCATGTGGCACAGGGAATACATTTCTTATTTAAATGGTACTAGCAACCATATATGCACAAAGTAATATTGCATTGGCAATCACACTATCTGGAATTGTGCCTACTCTTTTGGATGGTTGTCAAATGGTTCATTTAAATTAGCATTGAACATACAAAACAGTGAAATACTAACTTGCATTTGTAGAGCAGTTTACTCATGCCTGATGTTTTTGAAATTCTGCAAGATAATAATATGGGATGACTCTATAATGGATGCATAAAAATTCATTGGAAAGATTGGATTGAACATTGGAAGATTTATGAGGAAATGAAGGACCATTCAGTGGTGGACTAATATCAATAGCAGCTGATTTTTCAACATACATTACCTGTTATTCTATGTTCAACAACTGCTGATGAACTATATGCATGTTTAAAAGTATCACTTTGTGGAGACATGTTAGTAAATTATCACTGATGACAAACTTGCATGTAAATTGCGAAACAATCCTTTTGTGGAATATTTTTATTGGATATTGGAAATGGGAAAATTGCATCATGGGTAATGTAGAAAAACCAAGGGATTTATTTCTATAGATGTCAAATAGAATCAACAAAAGCAATGTATATCTGAGAGCATAGCATTGAACTTAAAATTGAATAAAACGGTAACTATAGTTTGTTATCCAAACCATAAAGATAATAATTTATATGTAAATATCTTATTTTAACTGAAATTGATATCAAACTTTTAATTGTGTTCATTTAATCTTTGTGTATACTCCAATCTAGCAATAGCTAAGCATTGCTGGGTCAGTTAGTAAAAATTTAAAAAAAATAATAAAAAAAACTTTGTATGTATGCAAATATTTCAATTTCAATAGTCTGCCTACAGGTATAGTTTAGTGAATGTATAATTTTTTGTTTGTTGAAAAATATTTTTGACTACAGTACAGTTCTTCCCAATTTTTGCAATATTGTTGGTAAGTAAGAGTAATGTCAGTCATGGAAGTGGATTGGTACAGGAATTCTTTTACGAATGAGCAATTTAGAACTGTACAAAAATTTCATTGTTGTACTATCAGGAGATATAATTATGGTACGTAATTGGTGCAACACTCTATGAAATAATTTTTGTTGAATATAAATTATGGATTTTAAGAATTAGTCATACTTAAAATGATTAAAAAAAATCATAGGTATAAATGATAGAATATGTTCCAAAGTATAACCATAATTTAGGTATTTGTTGTATTAGAAATACTTTTAATTTCCATAGGTGCTGCATATCGAGAGATGGTACATAATATTCTGTATCCAATCATCAGTACACCAGAAGTGACTTTTGTACGCTATGATGTTCACCACGCTCTACCAAATACTGCTAATTCTCTTATTGGAAGAGCAGCTCACATAGCAGTATTGGATTCTGAACTGTTTATTGAAAAGTTCCTTGTGGTGACAGGCCTCAAATACTTCAGATGAGCTTAACAGTGTTTAGTGTCATGAAACAGTCTGTTTGTGACATTCCTTTATATGTACATAAACTCTGGGGAGGGAAATTTTATTAATCCATGAAAGCTGTAAGAAATAAAAATAACATTTGCTACTGGTGCTATTGAAATTTAAAGTCTTGTTCACTTAGTTTTTGTGTTTTTTATACACCAGAATTGTTTTGAATTTCTTCTAATTTTTTTTTTTTTTAAATCTGGTTTTGTCTGAAGATTCTGAGTACTGCAATAATTAACAAAAGTAGTTTATAGAATCAGATTACCAGGCTGGCACTTATTGGCAATTACTGTGCAAATGCAAACACAGTGTAAATGTTTAACAATTTTTTTCTTTTAATTAAATTTTTTCATATTTTACATACTACATTAATGGTCCAAGACTTATAATAAGTAGAATCAGCTGCAGATGGTAAATGTATAATTACTACAAATACCATATTTTGGTAAAGTCATTAGAAGATAGTAAAAATAGCAGCTGATGACGTTTCTATGTTTAAAGATTCATAAAAAAATATTTTTGTTTAGAAATGGCAATCTATGTACAGAATTGTTCATCATTACTTCTCTTTCCCTCCCCATTCTGAAGTTCAAACGATGTCAATTTATTTGCTCATATTTTCAATACTTGTGATGTGATCCCAAAATTCCATACCAAGTAACAGTAAAAGTCTTCAGTTTTTAATAGCTGTGTACTCATACTTTTAATAGTGAGGACTTTTTTCTCAACCAACGTGTTAATGTATAATACCTAAGTATATGTTTGTTATTGTTTGTAATACATATTTACACATCACACAACTAAAAAAAGGTGATAAACATTTTGAAAAATAAAATAAGTGGTCACTGCTGCAAGTTTATAATGCAGTGTCAATCCTCAATCAAGAAATTTGGTGATTCATTGCTCATAAGAACCTTTGAAAAATCTATTCTATCTTACATTTGAAACTAGAGGCAATCAGTAACAAAAGAAATTCTTATTAAGCTACAAATGTGATGTACCAAATAAAAGTTAAATTATGAAGAACATTTAAGTGTCTCCCAGATCCTCCCATTGCCTTATTATACCTAAATCTGTAAACTGATTAGTTTTTTTTTATAAGTATAATATAAAATTGTGATTCAGTTTTGTGAAACCCACTGTGATTGGTTTCAGAAACTGAAAACTTGATTTAATGAGATGAAACAATGTACCGGTATTGTTTTGTTAGTTGCAACATGACACAAAATCATTACTCTCAATATTTAAGGGCTGTGTGCATTACTGATATTTTTTTAAATGCAACCATGTAATTTACAACCTAATCTACCACTTCATAATTTTATTATGTTATTTAGGCCACAGTTTTATGCACTCATAATCTGCATATTATTTCATCAATCTTAATTTTTGCTGAAAAAAAAAATAAACAGTAATACCCTTTACAGAAAACAAAATAAGTCAATCAGTAAATTCCAGTGTGGATTGACAAAGGAACCTTAACTTACCATAGATCATTCTATTTAATTGTTTTTAATATTTTTAAGAGTGCTAATGATGGCTTACATTTTGAATTTGTTTATTTAGTAGATTTAAAAGGTTTTATTTTTACTCACATTAAATACTAATGAAGAACGTTATCCCCATAATAGTCATGGGGTAACGTTTTGTGAGAACACATGTCCGGAACCAAATGGTTCGTTCTGTTACTTGAAGGTTTATATTGAAATATTGTATTTGTGTGTCTGCCTTGCGTGTTTTCTCTTGTCGCAGCCATCAACTTTGGTATGTGGTGGGTTAATTTCCCTTCCTTTAGTATTTACATTGCCTAGAAGCCGCTTCCTTTTTCCTTAGTTTAATTAAATGCTAATTTGGAAATAAATATCTGGGAGGTTATCTTAATGTTCTTTCTAAATTTCTTTTGGGCAGAAAGTATACTATCTATGTGTACTTTGATATCATAAATTTTCATCAATGACCTAACTTCAGGTGATAAATTTAACATTGTATCCTTACTTCCCACCAGCTATTGACAGAAAAATAGCTTTCTCTCCATACAACCACTACTTGGATGCAAAGATAGAAGTCTGAGATTACTGTACCTGTTACACTAATAATAGAATTTATCATTGAAAGCTATGGTTCACATCTGTGCTCCATTTCAAATATTGTGATATGTCGAACTACAAATGATAGTTCATTAAAGGTACTTTGCTGCAACGTTACTCCTTGTTTTCAGTAAAGAAATGAATAGTACATAAGCTTTGACAGCTTTTGTAAATGTTGAATAATCTGTATAAGACTTTAAAATATTGTCTACAAAATGTTTTATAATGTTTAATAAATGGACTGATTATTTATTGTTTGTAAAACACCAGAACATGTTAAATAAACTTGTGACCTTTTTTCATTTGTTGTTGCAACACACATTTCTTATACACATTATTGTAGACATAAGATTATAAATGACTGTTTGACAATTATTTTTAGTCATTTTGTACTAAATGAAAAACTGCTTTATTGCCTGGTGATGGATTGAGCATTGCTTCCATTATGTCTTTCGTTGGGATTTAGTTGAGAAATTATTCTGAGGAAGTAGTAAATTACTACTTTCTTACATTATTTGCCTTTCTTATATCTTTGGTATCATTACACATCTGCTGTTGCATTAAGGTTAGATTCAGCAGTTTCAATGCTCAGTAGAGCAAGCGATATCACTACTTTTATTCATTTCCACCCAAATCATTAAATTTAAATGTAGGGAGCTAAGTCATGAAAGAGGAATACTTGGTATTTACAATAATGCCCAGAGTATTTTTATTCCTCTTTACTCGAATGAAATTTTAAATACCAAAGTTTATACTACCTTCCTAAACACTGTCAGGGTCTTAGTGTTCTGAAACATTTCTGGATTTGTACAGTGAACATTTTTCCCAGTCTTCCTCAATCCTTGGCCTACTTCACACATCCAGACAACTTTTTTACTTAAATCTCAAACCATCCTACAGATACATCATACTACCAGTTGTACCATGTCCATACGCAAACAAGAAGAGGTATTTGTAAATAAGATTCCTCTCAAATCATATGTATAGATGATCTTTTTGAGATCTGGATGTATATAAAGAAATCTCATTACATAAGAATGAAGTTTTTCTTGGCGTTAAGAATTGATGTGGTCTTCTCGGGAGACTAGCCAAGTAATCGAGACAGGATATTTTGGAGAATTTCGCAGAATTTACCCATCCAACCACACAGTTGAGTATTTTCTCAGTCCAGCAGAATATTCTGATGTTATTCCTCATTCTGATAGCTTTACTGGCTTCCACTTACATGATTTGTTTTGTAACTTAAGCTACTAAGTGGCTCAACAGATTGAGTTTTCATCAATTTCAAATTCATAGCTTGCAATAGCTGGGTCATGGTATGGAAAGCAGATTAAGTAAATTTTGGGATAGTCCATACCAAAATTTTGAACAATCTTTTGGCCAGTAAAAGTTCTATCCAAATGAACCAGCCAGTTGAATAAAAGATCCAATTGTTCGAACCAGCAATATTTCTCGGCTAGCAAAACTGAAAAACATAAAAGGTTTAAAAATTATTAACTGAATGAAAATGTAAACAAACAGGTTAGTTAACAAGATATATATATATATATATAAAAACGGGTACATTGCAAGATTACCTGAACTCAATCTGGACCTCCTTTAGCATCCATATCATCTTTCTTGGTGGGTATATCTTCCTATAACTTAAATCTGGAGTGAATTGTGATGTTGAAGGACAGGTTGGAAAGATCTGGAATCCTGAAGGCGTTGCCATCAGAAGCTAATAAAGTTTACAATAGACCTATTTCAGAATGACAGCAAATCTCCTACAATAACTACACTTGGAAAGTTCCAATCTCTCTTATAAAATGGTCCCTCCTTTACTACATCGAAGATATCGTGATGTATCAGCTCAGACCAAAAATCTTTTATTCATTCACAAATTAAATCCCATAGTTGCACCAATGAACTGGTCCAAAAACAAATTTCCTGAGCTACAAATTACACAATTCCAGGCCTGAAACACTTAAATGATCTATGCATCATTCAATTCTTTGTTGGTTCCAATGAACGTGATGTTGATGCACCCTAATGTTCCAATCATCATAATAATCATAACAATTCTCTGCTGGTTTCAAAATTATAAACCAGATTATACTTCACAGATAGGAAGTCCTCCGTTTCTTCCTTAAAAAGCACCTCAGTAAATGAAAATTCTTCGTGCAGCAGGTGTCTGGATAGACTATATGTATGTCTTACATACTCTAATATTAACGGTTCATGTGAAAAAATGTTATTTTCAACATTTTTTGCTTCCTACGCAGCACCATACCCTAGAATTTAATGCAGACCTACTTCGGACTTCTAGAACGAAACTGCATTCTGTATGGACCCCGATCAAAAGGGGTTAGTGGAGGCATTGGAAATAGTCCAAAGATAAGCCGTCCAATTCATGAAAGGTGTATATAGCTGAAGAGAATTGCGATAGCTGGAGGGAACTGGGATAGCTGGAGTGAATTTCGATGTTGAAGGACAGGTTGGAAAGATCTGGAACACTGAAGGCGTTGCCATCATCAGGAGCTAATAAAGTTTAAGACCTATTTGAGAATGATAGCAAAATGCATATTACTACTAGGAATCTAGGAACGACTGAAAAAATAAGATAGGAGAAATCGGGGACAGAACAGATTCCTCCTCCTGCGTTATTCCATATATACCTTCCGATGCATAAATGAATTGCACATTAGGTTAGGTGCAACGCAAACGCTTTTAGTGAATCACCAAGTAATAGTAATAAACACTAGTCTCCAACTGAACCACAACATATCACAGAAAAGGCAACCTTACCCTCCGTCAAAGGGGTCATCAATCTCATTGGAAAGATATTGAATAAGGTTAACGTCAAAACATTCTGCAAGCTGTTTAGACAACTTTACCCACCGTCTGTAGTGTTACTACAGCTTACGCGAGATATTAGTGTAAACAAGCGGTGTTCTGTTATGAAAGTTAACAGTTTTGAATAACTTCTTCAACACTTGATTGCAGTTAATTTAAATATTTGATTCTAAATTAGGAAGGCTACCACCTCCACATTGGAAGCAATAAAAGTCCACAGTTGGTGTGTAACACTACGAAATAACAAGAATTAGCCAAAAGCCACGTCAGACTACGTGGGGGGAGGGAGGGTTCACAGGAGGCCAAAATGGAGCTACATGCTTTATGCATGCTCCCTATTAAAAAATTACCAGATTTTTCATCAAAAATGACCATAAATATTGTCGTAATTTGAACCAAACTAGAAAAATTGCCTAATTATGCATTTATATGATTTGTAAAATACATTTAAATACAATCAGAAACTTTCAATCAATGTTTAAATCACCATCACAGCTCAAAAAGAAGACGGAGAAAAAATATTACTTGTCCTAAAGATCCGAACCCTAGTTATTTACTAACGACTAGGCTTGCCAACTTTTTGGATTTCCACGACCGGACAAAAGCCGACTTTTCGGTTATCCACAACCGGACTTTTACCAGTGCGGGGGAGGGGGATACTATGTAAAATTTATAGGGCGATTAGTTTTTGTTATTTTTACAAATAATTGTTATGACTAGGGTTCGGATCTTAAGGACAAGTCATATTTCCCCCTCCCCTACCTTCTTTTTGAGCCAAAATGCTGAATTAAACACTGATTCAACGTTTCTGATTCAGGGGCATAGCTACTATGGGGCTAGGCAGTGCAGTGCACCGGGGTCCCTACGCTCGGGGGACCCCCAAGCAAACTTCTGGGGACCCCAAGCGCAGTTCAGAGGGGCCCTCAAGCCTTCATGGAAAACTGGCGACTTTTTTTTTTTTTTTTTTTTTAGCTCTACAGTCGTTTAAGGGGGCCCCTGAGACACAGGAAGCCCCTCACTGATCATGGGGGCCCCAACCACTGCTCGGGGGGCACCTAAGCACAACTCAAGTGCCCCATCCTCAGCTCAGGGGGCCCTTACCAGCAACACAAAGCGAAAAAAAAAATGTCCCCCATCTGGCCTGAGGGCCCAAAATAAATTTTTTGCACCACGGCCCTTGTTGACCTAGCTATGCCACTGTTCTGATTGTATTTAAATGTATGTTATATAAATGCATATTCAGACAATTTTCCAAGTTGTGGTCATATTTCGATAATATCTATGGTTATATTTTGAGGAAAAATCTTGTAGTTTTTTTTTTTTTTTTTTTTTTTTTAAATAGTACCAGGAAGTCAATAGTAATAGATGAGAAGAAATTAAGATAATTATTCACAGAACTGTACTTCTGCTATACAGATGGGGGAAAACGTAATTTTCACTGTGTTCAGAATTCACCAGTCAAGAATTATACATTATTGTCACTCTCTAAACGTAATGTTCCGCCCGCCTTTTGATCTCAACAATGCAGCAGAAGCATGCCTGTGTAGATCCGCGACAATATCTCAGTTTAATATCCTCAGTCATCGTTAAATTTACGTTGGATCAGTGAAAATAAAATTTTATGAAAGTTCGAAATTACGTAAGGGAATTTAGAGAGGAGTATTTTAGTACAGGTGAAAAAGTTTTATTCTGTAAATTATCTAAAATTAAAGTGACTTCAGAAAAATTATTTTCCCAATGGTGCAGCGAGTGCACGGAAGCAAATTATGCTGTCTACATGAAAGCGACACTACCAGATAAAACAAATGATGTATAATTCAGCGTCTTTTGATGTATAATAAATTTAAATGTTTGGTCATATTTACCCATTTTTAAGGTCATATTTGCCTGCATATATACCTGTTTTTTTGGTTTTTTTTTTTGTTATAAATATCCGAACCCTAGTTATGACAATCGCGAACTAAAAATAAGAAAAATCTCTGCGGAAGAAACTGTTTTTCACTGCTTTTATGCCATCAAATTTTACCGTGAAAGTAATTTCACAATATGCGGTACAATCGTTTTCCTTATGCAGCCAAGTTTTAAACCTGTAATTTGACAACCACTCTGAAATGATGATAACGATTCTGTATTTTCTTTGGTTACTCACTCATTATGTAGTTTTAACGAACAAATTAATAACACTATTCATTATTTAATTCTAAGCACGACTAAAACAATAAAGCAATCGCTTCACGATAATCAGATATGGGACATACTGTAGTAAGCGTTTGATCACAAAGCGAAATAGTTTGATTACGTTAAGCGAAGGGGAAATAAGGAGCGAAACTCGGCGACCTTGTTTATTTCATACACATCTGAGAAATCATCAGGTTTTAATTTTGAAAATTCCTTAATAACCGGACAGTTTCTCCACCCATGAATTTTGTAAAACTGCTTTCATTTATTGCTTTTTCTTTAGCTATCACATTATAGCTGAAGATGCGACTCATAGAAATACTCTGAAAATTCTTCTCTACACTTTTAAGATAGTTTCAGTGAAATCAGACATGTTTTGTTCTTATAAAATATGCAAATTATGGAAGGGAAACATCTTGTAAGGAATTAGCTGTTTGCCGCAGCCCTCGGCGAATGCCGGGATGGTCCATAATCTCCACTTCATTAACTACACATTTAACTATTAACAAAAATACACTTATCATACGTTGAACACAGTTACTCGTTTCCAGACAGATTGCGACAATTCACTTCCCCAATTAGAATTTTGTACGACCAGCCAATACATAGACTGGCGGAAATTTCATTCATTTATCACGGAAATACGATAAATGAATGAAATTTGACTCCAACTATCTCCATATGAAGAGCACTAAATGATTAAAAATTGAATGTTTTACATGTAATAGTATGAGAATTACTGGGCTACTTATTATGCAAAATTTTTAGCGTATAAGTGGTGAACGGTGTGGTGTAACATGATACTTCTTTGTCCACGACTTCTTGTTGACCATATATGCCATATATGCCAAGGCGAAGAGTGATGACCCTCTACACCCAAATGTCTAACAGTGAGAGAGGTCGGAAAATTGGTGTGTTTGAAATGAGTTCATCATATCGTGAAAACTTCCGAAAGTTTGGCCGTAATGCAAGTAAGTATACAGACTTGTTACACAGTGGATGAAAGAATACTCTAGTACTAATCGAGCAGTCACAGATCCATACAGAGGGACAACAGCACCTGAAGAACTTCAAATTGTGTGGGTGGTTGTTGCTTGCAGACGGATGACTGCAGGCCAGACCCAAGGAGTGGTTACAGAGAGAGTCACCTTCCGGACGATTGTAAACCAATTGCTTGAAGCTGGGTTACACTCTCTGATGCCTATGCAATATGTTCCATTAACTGATTTCATTTCCATAACCGTCTAACCTGGTGTAATGCAAAACGCAAATGAACACGCCAATGGCGTACATTTGTGGTTAGAGACGATTCTGCATGTGTCAAAGTGATAATTGACAACATGTGCGCAGACATAGTGGAGAAACCGCCCACCTTGCTATGATTTTGGAACAGCACATAGGTCCACCCAACGGTATCATGGCTTGGGTGCAATAAGTTTCGACAGCAGGAAGGCACGATGACGGTCCACCTCTATGTGGCGGGGTGCTGTATCCTATTGTGATACCCTTCATGTCTGCCATCCAAATCACATCTTCCAGCAGGATAATACCCATACTCCTATTGTGGCCATCACAACACAAGCCTTGCAAGAGGTTACAATCACAATTTGGACCTCGTGGTCCCCATAGAATATGTCTGAAATACCAGGAGAAGATATATAAAATCACTTGGACACGCAGCACAAACAGTGCAACAACTGACTGCACAAGACATGCAGGCATAGAGAAACGTACCCCAAGAAGACCTCCTAACACTTATTGATTTAATGCCAACAAGGATCCACGAATGTATCGGTGCTCAAGGTGAACGCGCTTTTTACTAACTGTATCTAACGGTAATAAACTTAGCCTGATCCATTTAAGTTTCTTATCATTTCTTATGGATATATCCGAAAAGTTTCCTAAAATTCAACCATTTCAGCCAGTCTATAAAATACCTGGTGTCAGTAAGAAGAGACAATGCATGTCATTAAGGGATTGCGGCCGTAAATCTATAGCTCCAAATCTGACCATGCCAACGATGAATAAAACTCATCGAAGGCAACCGACCCTAAAATGTTTGATTAAGGTGGTAAAGAAGAAGAAGAATGCCCTTGTACATAATAAAGTTCTAAGTGACTTCTTAGTGCTTATGAAAAATCGAAACAGAGAGGAAAGAGTAATTAACTCATTGTAAAATGGCGGGAACGAGGTTCCCTAAATTTAATTAAAAATGGGTTGTTTATTTATTTATAAATCTGGATTCAGAATGTGTTATCAATTACAACATTTTGAAATGAAATAAAAAATTACTAGCACAAAAACATGTATTTAAAACAATAAATACATACGTTTTTTTTAAAAAAAATTCTTTCATATACTTTTATTTTCCTCTTCCTAACATGAGAATACTTTATTAATTTTTCCAGTAAGTTAGCAAACACTAGCACAGTGAGAGAGATTGGGTACAATAAACGGGAAGGAATCATCCCGGCATTGAACTAGAATGATTTCGTGAAGTTATCGAAAAACAGGATGTCCGTAAGGAATTTGAATCGTGTCATCCCGACTACCTAGCCAGAGTGATATCGTTCAACACCTGGCTCAGTCCACTGATTATTCTTGAATGCATCCTTAGCTTCACTGTTTGCTGTCATCAAAACCTGGCTTAGATACTTTCAGCATTTCCTATTATCCTTCTGCTTCTTCATTGCATTGTATTTATATATATTGTCTCTCATATTTCATTTCTTTCACTCTGAAAATAGGCTGAAAGAAAAATGCGAAGTAGAAAAGCGACAACAGAATATTTCAGAAATTAATATATGAAGTATAATCATTAAATGTGCTTATGGGAAATCTCTTTTATGTTCAGAAAATAGAACTAAACGATGTAAGAAATACAAGGGGTGATCAAATGAAAAGGTACAAAACGACACGGTGGGTACAAATGTAGACTTTATTCAAAATATAATTTTTTTTATTTAATTTAATTGCAATGGAGCACAGGCTCCACTGGCAATTTCCCTACACACCCATCTTCCCCCGATCCTGCTCCTACCTACATTTGCCCTCTACAAATTTTATCTTTAAATTCCTTCAAAGTTTTCGGTAAATTATTCATCATTTCTCTTGGTAACTCATTCCAATCCCTGACACCCTTACCTAAAAAAGAGAATCTTCCCACACCCTTGTGCCTGAAATCGAGTGCCAGCTTGTGGTCATGGTCATCTTTTCCCTTCCATGCACTACTTTTCATACCTATTGCAATATCTTTCCATGCCTCATCGCCAGTATATGCCCTGTACACTCCCATGACCCTCCTCATCCTCCTCCTGTCTTGCAATGAATCCCATTCCAGCTCCTTTATCATATCCGTCACTGATTGCATTCTGCGATATTTTCCAGAAACAAATCTAGCAGCCCTTCTTTGAACCCTCTCCAACTCCTGTATTTGATACGTAAAATGAGGGTCCCATACTACACTACCATATTCGAGCAATGGTCTGACCAAAGTTTTGTAACCCAATTCCTTGACTTCTCTCGTACATCCCCTCATCACTCTCTCCAACAAGTGCAGAACTTTTAAACCTTTTCCTACCACCTGTCCTATGTGTCCTGCCCAGTTAAGTTTGTTATCAAAAGTAATTCCAAGATATTTACATTTCAAGTCTTCAGCAAGCAATCCTTTCCCCACCTTATATTCATAATTAACCTTTTGTTTTTTATTTGTGTATCTAATAAGCTGACTCTTCTTTGCATTTATCTTCATTCCATGTTTACCAACCCAATTAGATATCCTGTCCAGATCACCCTGCCACTGTTTACAATCCTCTATCGTTTTGATTCTTTTATACAGCATTATGTCATCTGCAAACAATCTAATTTCAGATAGTAAACAATCAACACAATTATTCATTAGAATAATGAATAGCAATGGTCCCAATACGCTACCCTGTGGCACACCCATTTTTACTTCCACTTCTTTTGATACTACATTTCCTACCCTAACTTTCTGTTTTCTACCTTTTAAAAATTCTTCTACCCAGCAAATGACTTTCTTATCCACTCCAATGATTTTTACCTTATTTACTACCATTTTATGGCTTACTCTGTCAAACGCCTTAGACAGATCTAGTGCTACACTATCAATTTGGCCTCCCTTGTCCATTTCATCTGAAATTTCTTGCATATATCCCACCAACTGAGATCGCATGAATATCCTTGCCTGAAACCATGTTGCCTGCTTGAAAACCACTTACGTTCCTCACATATATTTCTGATGTGGTTGCATATCAATCTTTCCATCAATTTCCCTACCACTGAAGTCAAACTGATTGGCCTGTAATTCTCAACTCTATTTCTCACCCTTCCCTTATGTACCGGTACTACTATTGCACTTTTCTAGTCCTGTGGTAAGCAGCAAGTGTCTAGACTCAATTGAGCCGTGCTCGGCTCTTGTTGTATCTTTGCCTTCTCTTGGGCTCGCGATTGTTTCCTCTTTCGTGTTCCCCTGCTAGAGAGCGCTGGGGCTCCTGGCGATAGCGGGTATATATGTGCGGACACGGAACCTAGTGGGAGGTTAGTCTTGGTCAGTCCGCCAGCCAGTCAGTCAGTCAGAAACAGAGTGCTTCCCTGTGTCATCGTCACGCTGGAGGTCCGGTGGGGCGGCGGGGTCCGGGTTGGACCGGGTGGCCAGGGAGGGCAGTCAGTCGGTCGGCCCTGAGTGGCCGTGCAGTTGGAGGCACGCGATCGGCATTCCGCTAATGTTCCCGGAGTGATAGCGTTGCGGGACTAAGGAGGAAGCAGTCAGTGAGGCAGTCAACAGTCGATTGGTTATGCCTGGTATTTCTCGCAGTGGCCGTGACTCAGCTTGATGGTTTGACCGGGCCGCCCGTGGATTATACTTCTGGTGAATTGGTGGGTCCCTCGCAACCGTGCTTCGACCACCTGCAGAGAGGGAATTTCTCCAATACACTCTTCACCGAGAGTGACGAAGCTTCGGGAACACCGTGGCGATCGACCCGGGTGGTACTTTTTGAGCTGAAACCTGCCTTCTCACCCTAGGAGGGTATTGGAGGTAGTGGCCGTCAACTGCAACCACAAGTGTTGCCTTCCGCCTCGTCGTTAGCGGTCTGCCTCAGCCATAAATTGTGTTTGGTCCTACTGGCAGAGTGTTAGATGCTGGTAGATGAGAACGAGCCGGTCTTGTTATTTCTGTTATTGATCTACGTGGAATTGTTGGTGATTACAGGATTATTCATACGTTAATCTACAAGATCGAGGCCGGTGTTATTTGACATTATATTAGTGATTTTCTCTGTCAATTACTACTACCAGTGTGTCGCTTTCTACCTCGTCGTTAGCGGTCTGGCTCAAATATAAAATTGTATTTGGCTAGTAGATTATTAATAGCCAGTCTGGTTATTTTCTATAATTTGGTATAAGTAGGATTGTTTGTAATTATAAGGGTTATTCTAGGTATAAGTTTGCAAGACCAAGGTTTGGTCCATAATATTATATCATTTTGTGATAACAAGATTATTCATATCTTCGTTTGCACGACCAAGGTTTGGTCCATAATATTATATCATTTTGTGATAACAAGATTATTCATATCTTCATTTGCAAGACCAAGGTTTGGTCCATAATATTATATCATTTTGTGATAACAAGATTATTCATATCTTCGTTTGCACGACCAAGGTTTGGTCCATAATATTATATCATTTTGTGATAATAAGATTATTCATATCTTCGTTTGCAAGACCAAGGTTTGGTCCATAATATTATATCATTTCGTGATAACAAGATTATTCATATCTTCGTTTGCAAGACCAGGATTGGTGGTATTTGATATTATAGTTGTAACATTTTCTGTAAGTTTCAGCATTATCATTAATAATTGTAATAAACCAATGTTTAAACAAGGCTTGAACTGCTAACCATGTTCCCACACACTTCCCACTGTATCCTTGTGGATAATTACTGTCTGTTAGTAGTAGTAGCACCACCTCATCAATTTAAATAATATTTCAAGATAAGGTACAATGTCACATCCGGCTATCTTTAAGATATCTGTAATAATATTATCTTCACCAGCCCCTTTATTTTTTTTCAACTTTCTTATTTCCTTCATGATTTCCTCAGGATGGATATCAAATTTTTTACTATCATCATTTCTAATTGTGTTGTTAAGCTTGTTCTCCGAATTAGACCCTCCTGTTTCTGATTCATTGTCACTGAACCAGTTACGTAAAATCTCTGCCTTTTTCAAATCGTCAGTAACTTCTTCTCCATCCTTTAAGTGTCTCTACACCCTCCCTTCCCCTCAGTTTCCTGATATAGCCATAGAAATTTCTAGATGCATCAGTCAATGGTCCTCCTGCACTGACAATACTCTTCATAAACCCATCTTTAGCCATTTTCTTTGCTGTTATTAAGTCCTTGTTTAGTTGTTTTAAAAATTCCCTACTACCCTGCTGTCGTTATGTTCTTTTCTTACCAACCTCTTTAACCTCCTCACTTCCCTATTATAGTACATAGGTTCTCTACTTCTCTTTATTTTCTGCTTTGGAATAAATTTTTCTTCCCCCTTTCTTATAATCTCCTTGAACTCTTCCCACCTTGACTCTACTGTACCTGAGCCTTCCTTCCATTTGCTGAATTGTTCTCTGAAATATCTCTTCAAATTTGAAACCTGTGCCTTTTTATAATCGTACCTATTTCCCCCTTCAATTTTGGCTGCTGGTTTACTGAATCCTCTAATATCCATCAGAACTGCTTCATGATCACTTATTCCTTCAGTTACTTGATACCTCAAAAGGTTTTCATCCGGCTTAATTAGAAATATATCCAAAATATTTTGTCCCCTAGTGTTTTGCTCAACCACTTGTGTAAATCCTCCTTCCCTTATTAAGATATTTGCAAATCTTTGTTCCCTTGTGTTATTTATCTTATTCCCTTCCCAGTTTACACCTGGTAAATTTAAATCCTCGCCGATGATGATCATTCTATTCTCACCTCTGAAATCTGAGTATGAATTTAATTTCTCCCCAAGAGCCTCATCCTCTTCTGTCATTCTTCCACTGCGGTAAACAGCCAACACACTGATTTTTTCTTTTTTATTACCCAGAAATCTACCCCAAGTAACTCATGGTCTTGATCTATGAATGCCAGTGAACTGTGGTAGTTTTTGCTAACTAGTATGAAGACTCCTCCACCAATTGCTCCTCTATCTCTGCGGTACACTCTGTAACCATCAGGAAAAACCTCACTGTCTAGTACTTCTTCTTTTAACCAACTCTCTACCCCAATTATTACTTGTGGTTCGTGCATCTCTATTAAGTTTGCAAATTCGATTACTTTGTTCATTATACTTCTACAGTTTACCATTAACACCCTTACTACTAGCTACTTTTTTTCAGAATTTATCTCCTCTTTCCCACTTTTACCGCAGTCAGTTATTGTTTCAGCCATTTCATCTGTTTCTTTAATATCTGTGACTTTCCCCATCGTGAATCTGCAATTAGTATCACTTTGATAATCTATTTCTGTCCCTTCACCAGCAGCCCCTAACCTAAAAAAGGCACAGTCCTGACCCCATCATCACTGGAAACGGGCTCCATACACCATAGGCCTGAGCACAATGATCCCCCTGATGAACAAGCTGCAGGATTCCTTGTTCCCAGAATTCCTGTGGCCGTGACGACACCCAGTCCTTCACAGCATCCTTGAGTACGCTTCCCTTTCAAGTGTTTCTTCAGTGGACCAAACACATGGAAATCACAGGGCGACATGTCCGGACTGTAGGGCGGATGGTCCAACGTCTCCCACTTGAACTTGGCCAGTTCCATGTGTGTGACTCTGGAGACGTGTGGACGCACGTTATCATGGAGCAGAACCACACCCTCCGTGAGCAGCCCCGGTCTTTTGTTCTTGATGGACCTGCGTAGGCGTCGGAGTGTCTCACAGTACACATCAGAGTTAAAGGTTTTTCTGTGCTCGAGGAATCCTGTCCTCAAACGGACTGCCGCATCATTTGGACGCCGCTTTTGATAAGAGCCTCTGCTCTCTACTGCGCATGCGGGCGCCCGCGCATGCTCCGATCCCAGTCAGAGACTCCAATCGCATCCCGAGATGTCTCGCTACGTTTCTCCCATGGCGGAATATGCAAATATTTAATTGTTACATTTTTACGTCGTTTCGTACCTTTTCTGTTGATCACCCCTTGTACATAAAGCAATTGTGTAATGGGGATCTGGACAACAAAAGATGGTGTTGATATCCTTGGATTAGGAGAACCTGTATATAGGACTGGATATGACAGAGCTTTAAAAGTTTTGAATTCTAATGGGGAAATAGGAATTGAAGAGATTCCTGCTGAACTGCCAAATCCTCAGCAGATGAAGGAATGCGAAGATTATTCAAATTTCTATCGAAAAGTTTGAAACAGCGGAAATTCCAACGGTTTTCAGTAAAAGTATTATCTCCACATGCCAGAAGAGAGGCTGACAAATACGCAGATTATCAAACAATAGGTCTATCATCACATACTTCAAAATTACTTTACAGGATACTATACAAATGAATGGAAAGGAAAGGCGAATCCGTGTGGAAAGCATGTAAGTTAGTGCGTAAGATAGATGAAGCCTGTCATTGGCCGAATCCGTCAGGAAAGAAAGCATGTTAGTGTTTGAAAGGGATGACGCAACCATATCAGAAATCCTTACAGCCGGTCCGGTCAAGTTCCTTATTGTTGCTTCAGTCAGTTCAGTGTGGAGTTTGTGCCCTTCCAAAGTCGTGCCTCCTTTCCTTGCGTATTTTCCTGGCGATGTATCCCCCCCCAGCGATATGGAAGATTACGCATAGTCGTTTTATGATAACAATCGTGAAGAAGAAAAGTGAGAAGAAAGTGACATCCAAAACGTGCCAAAGGGAATTATAAAAGAGTTCATTTAAACATACAGGACCCCGCTGTGGCAAATTAAAAACAAAGAGTTGCATACTAACAGAAATTTAAATAGAAAAGGATTTGAGGCTCTAATCAAAGTCTGGTAGAAATATGACCAGGACGCGGATACAAAGATGGTTAAATCCAAGAGACAGTGTCTTAGAGGATATTTGAGAAAAGAATTAAAGGAAGATTTGTTTTATACTGTAAATTTTGTTTCAGTTGGTTATGCTTAATGTTGTCCTGAAAATTTATAAGTTTTAATTTGTTCTAGATTGAAAAGTCCAAACGTTCAGGAAGAGGAACCGATTATATTTACAAGACCCTGTTATGGTATTTCCTGCTAGATCAAGAGACTACTACGAACATTATCAGCAATAAGGTGCCCACATCTGAAAATGAAGAATCAGACTTGGAAGTGGATATATATATTGATGAAGGAATGAATCTGGCAGAGTTAAATTTACTGAGAATTTATTTCAAAAACATTCACAGTACATAAAAGTGACTTACAGTTGTATTTTAGTTATATATAGCTATATATTTTGTCACTTATTATTATTTCTGATTGCCAAGGGACCCTCCTCTTCCCATTGAAATATTGAAGATATCATTTTCAGTTGATTTTCTCTTCCACAGATGTATTAGTGCGATGAACAGCGTTCAGCCCAAGTAGTTCAATACTATTGTTTGCGCAAATTTCCATCTTATTTCGTGCATTTGGTCGTCCTCCGAATCTACGGACCTGTGATTAAAATAAAGTGAAGAGCCAAAGAAACTGATACAGGCATGTCTATGCAAACACAGAGACATGTAAACACTCATAGTACGGCTCTGCGGTCGGCAACAAATACATAAGACAACAAGTGTCTAGCGCAGGCGTTAGATCGGTTACTGCTGCTACAATCACAGGTTATCACGATTTGAGTTTGAACGCGGTGTTATAGTCGGCGCATGAGAAATGGGACACAGCATCTCCAAGGTAGCGATGAGGTGTGGATTTTCCCGTACGACCATTTCACGAGTACACCGTGAATATCGGGAATCCGGTAAAACATCTAATCTCCGACATCGCTGCGGCCGGAAAAAAAACAACGACGAATGAAGCGAATCCTTCAACGTGACAGAAGTGCAACCCTTCCGCAAATTGCTGCGGATTTCAGTGCTGTGCCATCAACAAGTGTCAGCGTGCGAACCATTCAACGAAACATCATCGATATGGGCTTCCGGAGCCGAAGGCCCCTTGCCGAGTGCACTACACAAAGCTTTACACCTCGCCTGGGCTCGTCAACACTGTTGATTGATGATTGGAAACATGTTGCCTGGTCTGACGAATCTCGTTTCCAATTGTATCGAGCGGATGGACGTGTACGGGTATGGAGACAACCTGAATTCATGAACCCTGCATGTCAGCAGGGGACTGTTCAAGCTGGTGGAGACTCTGTATGGCGTGGGGCGTGTGCAGTTGGAGTGTTATGGGACCCCTGATACGTCTAGATACGACTCTGACAGGTGACACGTACTTACGCATCCTGGAAGATCACGTGCATCCATTCATGTCAATTGTGCATTCCGACGGACTTAGGCATTTCCAGCAGGACAATGTGACACCCCACACGTCCAGAATTGATACAGAATGTCTCCAGAAACACTCTTCTGAGTTTAAACATCTCTGCTGGTCACCAAACTCCCCAGACATGAACATTATTGAGCATATCTGTGATACCTTGCAACGTGCCGTTCAGAAGAGATCTTCACCCCCTCGTACTCTTACGGATTTATGGACAGCCTTGCAGGATGCATGGTGTCAATTCCTTCCAGCACTACTTCAAACATTAATCGAGTCCGTGCCACGTCGTGTTGCGGCACTTCTGCGTGCTCGAGGGGGCCCTACACGATATTAGGCAGGTGTACCAGTTTCTTTGGCTCTTCAGTTTATGATTTACTTTTCCTCCGTAGAAAGTTATGAAAAAGACAAATAGCCATCAATACAAATGTTGTGTTTTCAGGTTTAATGTTAATGGCAGTATGCAAAATCTGAAATCTAGATGAAATAATTCCAAACGTATTAGCTACACAGAAGAACGGAAAGGAAAGGTGAATCCTTATGGAAAGCATGTAAGTTAGTGCGTAAGAGAGACGACGCATGTCATAGGCCGAATCCCTACAGCTGGTTCCGTCTGCGAATCCGTCAGGAAAGAATGCATGTAAGGGCGCTTTCACACACACCAGCAAAGCCGCAGCCAGTGCCGGCGAGAGGGGATTTTTCACACACACCGGCAAAACTGGAGCCGACTTTTTCGCAGAGAGTGCAATAGTTTTTTAGCTTTGGCGAAAGAAAGATGCGTACGTCATTCAACAAACATTACTATAATAGATTATTATACCTCAGAAGGAAGTACAGAATATATTTAATTAACACTCAGCGCTGGATACTTGTTCTATTGACTTAAAAATAAAAGGAGGATTAGAAAAATAGTGAAATAAATTAAGTACGCAAATATTTTGCTATAGTTTTATTTCATTGAATAATTTTACTCAATTACTAAATCAACAGATTTTCTTATAATATTATGCGATAGGTATTAGGACTGCGACTGCAATCTTATATATATATAAAAATAGACGTGTTTTTTTCCTATATTTCAGTTTTCAGCCACCACTACCTAGCACAGATCACTGATGTTTGTGGGTGGAAGTAGCATGGAGTTTCCTGTCGTGCACAAAGTTGGCCGAATGCCGATAGCTGTGGGGATGTGGGAGATATAATGATTAAAGTTGGTCAGTGCAGGGCGTTTTCACATTTCGACCAAAAATTCGTATCTACGTATACTTCTCTTTCCTGCCACAACTACATAACATAGACCTTTGCTGTTTGAGTGTGGTAGTAGAATCATCTTTCCTGTCGTGCACTATGGTTGTTAGATGTCGGTAGCTATGGGGGTGTGGGAGATATGGGGGTTGAAATTGGTCGACCTGTGGCAATTTCATACTTCTGCCAAAGACAAAAGTGTCATGGTGTATCACTTTTCAGCGAAAACTATAGATCACAGATAACTGGCGTTTGTGTGTAGTAGTAACACAGAGTCACCTTTCGATCACAACAGCGGCCGAATTTCAGAAACTGTGGTACTGTGGTAGATATGGTGGTTGTAAGTGACCGACCAAGGATATTTTCGTATTTCGACTGTCTCCGCATATGTCACTTTTCTGCCACAACTACAAAGCATAGAGCATTGGTGTTTGTGTTTGGTAGTAGAATCGTATCTCATGTAGTGCACTGTGGTTGTTAGATGTCGGTAGCTATGGGGGTGTGGGAGAAATGGGGGTTGAAAGTGGTCGACCTGTGGCAGTTTCATACTTCTGCCAAAGACAAATGTGGCATGGTGTATCACTTTTCAACGAAAACTATAGATCACAGATAACTGGCGTTTGTGTGTAGTACTAGCACAGAGTCACCTTTCGATCACAACAGCGGCCGAATTTCAGAAACTGTGGTACTGTGGTAGATATGGTGGTTGTAAATGACCGACCAAGGATATTTTCGTATTTCGACTGTCTCCGCATATGACACTTTTCTGCCACAACTACATAGCATAGAGCATTGGTGTTTGTGTTTGGTAGTAGTATCGTATCTTATGTAGTGCACTGTGGTTGTTAGATGTCGGTATCTATGGGGGTGTGGCAGAAATAGGGGTTAAAAGTGGTCGACCTGTGGCAATTTCATACTTCTGCCAAAGACAAAAGTGTCAGGGTGTATCACTTTTCAGCGAAAACTATAGATCACAGATAACTGGCGTTTGTGTGTAGTAGTAGCACAGAGTCACCTTTCGATCACAACAGCGGCGGAATTTCAGAAACTGTGGTACTGTGGTAGATATGGTGGTTGTAAGTGACCGACCAAGAATATTTTCGTATTTCGACTGTCTCCGCATATGTCACTTTTCTGCCACAACTACAAAGCATAGAGCATTGGTGTTTGTGTTTGGTAGTAGAATCGTATCTCATGTAGTGCACTATGGTTGTTAGATGTCGGTAGCTATGGGGGTGTGGGAGAAATGGGGGTTGAAAGTGGTCGACCTGTGGCAGTTTCATACTTCTGCCAAAGACAAAAGTGGCATGGTGTATCACTTTTCAGCGAAAATTATAGATCACAGATAACTGGCGTTTGTGTGTAGTAGTAGCACAGAGTCACCTTTCGATCACAACAGCGGCTGAATTTCAGAAACTTTGGTACTGTGGTAGATATGGTGGTTGTAAGTGACCGACAAAGGAAATTTTCGTATTTCGACTGTCTCCGCATATGTCCCTTTTCTGCCACAACTACATAGCATAGAGCATTGGTGTTTGTGTTTGGTAGTAGAATCGTACCTCATGTAGCGCACTGTGGTTGTTAGATGTCGGTAGCTATGGGGGTGTGGGAGAAATGGGGGTTGAAAGTGGTCGACCTGTGGCAGTTTCATACTTCTGCAAAGACAAAAGTGGCATGGTGTATCACTTTTCAACGAAAACTATAGATCACAGATAACTGGCGTTTGTGTGTAGTACTAGCACAGAGTCACCTTTCGATCACAACAGCGGCCGAATTTCAGAAACTGTGGTACTGTGGTAGATATGGTGGTTGTAAGTGACCGACCAAGGATATTTTCGTATTTCGACTGTCTCCGCATATGTCACTTTTCTGCCACAACTACATAGCATAGAGCATTGGTGTTTGTGTTTGGTAGTAGTATCGTATCTTATGTAGTGCACTGTGGTTGTTAGATGTCGGTATCTATGGGGGTGTGGCAGAAATAGGGGTTAAAAGTGGTCGACCTGTGGCAATTTCATACTTCTGCCAAAGACAAAAGTGTCATGGTGTATCACTTTTCAGCGAAAACTATAGATCACAGATAACTGGCGTTTGTGTGTAGTAGTAGCACAGAGTCACCTTTCGATCACAACAGCGGCCGAATTTCAGAAACTGTGGTACTGTGGTAGATATGGTGGTTGTAAGTGACCGACCAAGGATATTTTCGTATTTCGACTGTCTCCGCATATGTCACTTTTCTGCCACAACTACAAAGCATAGAGCATTGGTGTTTGTGTTTGGTAGTAGAATCGTATCTCATGTAGTGCACTATTGTTGTTAGATGTCGGTAGCTATGGGGGTGTGGGAGAAATGGGGGTTGAAAGTGGTCGACCTGTGGCAGTTTCATACTTCTGCCAAAGACAAAAGTGGCATGGTGCATCACTTTTCAGCGAAAATTATAGATCACAGATAACTGGCGTTTGTGTGTAGTAGTAGCACAGAGTCACCTTTCGATCACAACAGCGGCTGAATTTCAGAAACTTTGGTACTGTGGTAGATATGGTGGTTGTAAGTGACCGACAAAGGAAATTTTCGTATTTCGACTGTCTCGGCATATGTCCCTTTTCTGCCACAACTACATAGCATAGAGCATTGGTGTTTGTGTTTGGTAGTAGAATCGTACCTCATGTAGCGCACTGTGGTTGTTAGATGTCGGTAGCTATGGGGGTGTGGGAGAAATGGGGGTTGAAAGTGGTCGACCTGTGGCAGTTTCATACTTCTGCCAAAGACAAAAGTGGCATGGTGTATCACTTTTCAACGAAAACTATAGATCACAGATAACTGGCGTTTGTGTGTAGTACTAGCACAGAGTCACCTTTCGATCACAACAGCGGCCGAATTTCAGAAACTGTGGTACTGTGGTAGATATGGTGGTTGTAAGTGACCGACCAAGGATATTTTCGTATTTCGACTGTCTCCGCATATGTCACTTTTCTGCCACAACTACAAAGCATAGAGCATTGGTGTTTGTGTTTGGTAATAGAATCGTATCTCATGTAGTGCACTATGGTTGTTAGATGTCGGTAGCTATGGGGGTGTGGGAGAAATGGGGGTTGAAAGTGGTCGACCTGTGGCAGTTTCATACTTCTGCCAAAGACAAAAGTGGCATGGTGTATCACTTTTCAGCGAAAATTATAGATCACAGATAACTGGCGTTTGTGTGTAGTAGTAGCACAGAGTCACCTTTCGATCACAACAGCGACTGAATTTCAGAAACTTTGGTACTGTGGTAGATATGGTGGTTGTAAGTGACCGACAAAGGAAATTTTCGTATTTCGACTGTCTCCGCATATGTCCCTTTTCTGCCACAACTACATAGCATAGAGCATTGGTGTTTGTGTTTGGTAGTAGAATCGTATCTCATGTAGTGCACTATGGTTGTTAGATGTCGGTAGCTATGGGGGTGTGGGAGAAATGGGGGTTGAAAGTGGTCGACCTGTGGCAGTTTCATACTTCTGCCAAAGACAAAAGTGGCATGGTGTATCACTTTTCAGCGAAAACTATAGATCACAGATAACTGGCGTTTGTGTTTGTGGTAGTAGCACAGAGTCACCTTTCGATCACAACAGCGGCCGAATTTCAGAAACTGTGGTAGATATGGTGGTTGTAAGTGGCCGACCAAGGATATTTTCGTATTTCGACTGTCTCCGGATACGTCACTTTTCTGCCACAACTACATAGCATAGAGCATTGTTGTTTGTGTTTGGTAGTAGAATCGTATCTCATGTAGTGCACTGTGGTTGTTAGATGTCGGTAGCTATGGGGGTGTGGGAGAAATGGGGGTTGAAAGTGGTCGACCTGTGGCAGTTTCATACTTCTGCCAAAGACAAAAGTGTCATGGTGTATCACTTTTCAGCGAAAACTATCGATCACAGATCTCTGGCGTTTGTGTGTGGTAGTAACACAGAGTCACCTTTCGATCACAACAGCGGCCGAATTTCAGAAACTGTGGTTTTGTGGGAAATATGGTGGTTGTAAGTGGCCGACCAAGGATATTTTCGTATTTCGACGAAAGGCATGTGTCTCCGCAGATTTCACTTTTCTGCCACGACTACATAGCATAGAGCATTGGTGTTTATGTGTGGTAGTAGAATCGTGTCTGTTGTCGTGCACTATGGTTGTTAGATGTCTGTAGCTATGGCGGTGTGGAAGATATGGGGGATGAAAATGGTCGACCTGCGCAATTTCATATTTCTGCCAAAGACGTATGTGTCATGGTGTATCACTTTTCAGCGAAAACTATCAATCGCTGATCACTGGCGTTTGTGGGTAGTAATAACACAGAGTCTCCCATCGATCACAGCGTTGGCCGAATTTCGGTAACTGTGGGAGTGTGTGAGATATGGTGTTTGAAATTGGTCGATAATGAATATTTTCGTATTTCATCCAAAGACTTGTGTGTATCCGTAAATTTTACTTTGCTGCCGGAACTACATCGCGCTCAAGACTGGTATTTGTGTGTGGTAATAGTATCGAGTCTTCCATTGCGAACTGTGGTGGTTAGATGTCTATAGCTGTCAATATGAATTCTTTACAATCACGAACGAAGTCGTGGGTACCAGCTAGTCTATGAATAGAACACGAGAAATTTTCAATTTATTATATTTTTTCTTTTGATTTTTAAGTATCAGGAGCAACCTTTATTGATTTACAGGACGCCTACAGATTTGAAATAAGCACTAGTGAAGTAAACTGTAGGCGTGGAAAGAGATGTATATATTTCTGAAAGAAGATTTCAAATTAAAAGGAAAAAAAAAACTGAAAGTTGATGAATTATACATTTATTATTAGTAATAACAATACAGAATAGTTTACATAATTTATTTTGTTAATTTGCCATGGCCCGGGATTCTGACAAAGTATCATTGGGTTGATATAAAAAATAATAGCACCATAAGACTTTATTAGTGCTTGACTTTACTTAAAATTGTAAATGTGGTTGTGGTGTTTTTTGTGGTATCCGTGGCAAATTAATAAAATAAATCGTGTAAACTGTTCTGCCTTGTTGCGCCGGTTTTGCTGGTGTGTGTGAAATTACTAATAACAACTTACCAACTTTCAATTGTTCTTTTTTTCTTTTCACAATCTTATTTCAAAAATGTATATATCTCTTTCCATCGGTTTTTCTACTCCATCTTTGAAATAGTCGGCCGTTTTATCCCACAAATACGGTTTAACCTCCACTAATTCAATTAATGTCACAGTATCATGGTACAAAAATACTAGGAAAATTGTTGTGACTGAGATAAGATCGTGAAACACCTCTCCGTCAACGGCACCAGTGTGCGTAAGAAACAATGAAATCAAACGGCCGGTGATCATGCCGGTCCCATTGTCGAGGTCACCGCCGGCTGCATTCGCCGGAGCCGAACGCCGGACCGGCGAATCTGCCGGACCGAACTATGTGTGAAAGCTCTCATATGATTACATTGCACCCGGCGCCGGCGCCGGTTTTGCTGGTGTGTGTGAAAACGCCCTTAGTGTTTAAAGGGGACGACGAAACCTTATCAGAAGTCCTTACAGCCGGTCTAGTCAAGTTCCTTATTGTTGCTCCAGTCAGTTCAGTGTGGAGTTAGGTTCAGAACAGTTTGGGTTTAGGAAAAAGCGGCAATAGAAGCGATTCTGGCTTAAGGATTTTATCCCTATTACAATATTTAAGTCTTAAGATTAACCCTTTTATTTCCAACACATGTTTCTCCAATCGTTCTTATGATCTTTTTCAACTGTTCACACATTTGTAGAGATAGAATGTAATGCAAATCAATTAAAACGTAACTATCATAAAATAAAAGCCAGTTTAGTGTCTTGTGTCCAACTAAATATAAGTTAACTGTTTTCATGTAGCTATGCGTGTTTGACCATAAACATAGGAGGAAGTATGCAATCAGGGAAGTAATCGATTTGCAGGAAGAATTGTTTGGTTGGCATAGCGACCATGGCGTCAAGTCTGGCAGAAGGCAGGAAGTTGGCCAGTAGCAACAGCATTATCTATGGCAGGTAAAATGAGCAGTTTTATACGGTACAGTACAATACAGTCATTTCCCATTGATGTCAGTATGTATTCACGTAAAGTAATGGAAATAGGGCTCAGATTAGATTTTAGGTTCTGGGCTACGTTATATAGGTGAAAATACATAAACATAAGATAGAAGAGTCTAACTTTGAGAGATATGGAAAGGAGTGAATTTAAATGAAAATAATTACACAACAAAATAGGATATACCGTCACAGAATAAATCGTATGTACATTAATTATAACAATTTCAATTATAAAAAATGCTTGCCCTCATTTGATTAACATCGCACCGTATAATTTATTTCCATAATCGTTATACTTTGATTAATTAAAATTTAATCAAGTATTATCAAGACATAAATTTATTGAACTCTTGGAGCAATTATCACTGCTTTAGACTACGAATTTATATAAATGGTTAAAATTCAATGATAATTTCACTATTTATTCACGAAAAAGAAAATGTGTTTCCGACCTCCAGAAGTAGAGGCGCTAGATAATACTTAGCTGATTACTGGGTTCATTTTTAAGGTTCCATTCCACAAGTAAGACGGAGTCCTGTTGACGCTACGACCTGTTCGTCTTCATCAGGCCACTAACTCGAAAAAAAATAAAATAAGTTGCATGCTTCAAATGTGCACATATTACGTGTTACGCTGAGTCAAAACCAAATGTGGTATTTAAATTTTTATAAAATTATATCCTGGTGCGTGGCATACAGCTAACGTCGACCAATTTTTATTTCAATACCCTAGCTTTTGAGGTACTGATTAAGGATTGCAATCCCGCAGTGTTTTCAATCCCGCGGGATTTGCGCCAATCCCGCGGGATCCGTGCGGGATTGGTACAAACAGTTTTTTAACGCATATATTTAAAACATAGCTACTTAAAACGTTAATAAACTAAATAATAATTAAATTAATAAATAAATTTTAATGTTAAATGATAAAAATTAACAGTTAACACTATTTTAATTGGCAAAATGAGATTAAAACTTTTTAGCATGTCTTATGTAGGCCTACATTTCGAGGTTTTACATTTTTGTTTTTTTAATCTAAACCAATTTTTAAATAAATAATAAAAATGGAAAATATTCAATGTTAGGTCATATTATGTGCCTTACAACACATCACATAAGTTTAAAAACATGATTTACTTAGTGGCCAAGTTACCAGAGATTTTTTTAAAATTCTAAATAAACATTCCATAACACCGAGAGAAAGCATTCCATTTCACAAAGTGAATATACTCTGTAAAGTATAGACTTGGCTCGGAACAAGATCTCATAACTTTTTGTCACTGCACAAGCACGAGACTTTTTTTTTTTAAAATTGTTTTTGTGAGATTCATTATTATATCTCCTGATTCCTTGATTGATCTTACAGTTGATTCAATGTTATTAAAGGAAACTACTCACCAATACTTCAACTGTCAAGTATTTCAATTTTACGTATGTGGCGTAACGACGTTTTAAGAGTGGAAATTATTACTTTCTATTAAGAAAGGAGACTTTCTCGACGAATGATTGCAGTGAAGTTTTCATAGGTTATATCTCCGGATTTCATTGTAAAAACACGAGATTTCACACGTGAGGGAGACGGCGGAGGCAGCCGTCGAAGTATGGTGTTCCTACAACACAATTCGTCGATACACCCGTGTAAACTTCATTATAACTTTTTTTGCCTTTAGTCGAAATAATAACAAGGAGAAGAGGTATTAATCTATAGCTTGAGCGGCACATGTAAACAGGTGGCTTTTGTCAAAGAAACGCATTGAGGCAGCGGCCAAAACAGCAATAAGTCAAAGATATACAACTGCCTTTTGATAGCTGCTAAATATATAGGTATACGATTAAAATTACGATAACATTAGTTTCCTTTCAACGAATAATCAAATTTTCAGCCGCAAAAAGGAAATTGTCACAATAACTTTATCTGCAAATACAGAAAATGGGAATAATGAAACCGTGAATAAAAAGCTGTAACTTTGTAGTTCAGATAATGTTTGAAACGCATAAAAAATAATTATATAGGTACAAAATTGTACTAAATACGCAACATAACTCAAATTACAGAAATGTGTACTCGAAAATGAATACATAAAAGTGTATCTAGTTACTTACTAATGACGAAGGTTGACAAAAACAAACGTTTGTTCACACGCGCCAAATGCCAACTGGAAGGGTGTAGGCAAACAGTGTAACACATCCGATAGAGACCGAGTGGGGCAGCGAGTCACGCACAGACACGCGTTTTATCGGCATTTTGCGGATTGCGGATCCGCTTAATTTTGTGCGGGATCCGCCAGTCTGTCTAATGATGCGGGATCCCGGGGGATTGCGGGATCCCGCTTTGCTGGATTGCAATCCCTAGTACTGATGTGTTAGATTCGTCAAGAAGATAACTGCAATATTTCGTTTAATTTTTTTACTATAAAATAGAGACTTGACTGGCCCTCAAAGTTATCAACCAGGACCATCCCAAAGCGCTGTTACCTAGACACTTGAAATTCTTCCTAATACCAATAATATTGTGTATTTAAATTAAAAAATGATTGCTCTGTTTAATTCTGACATCGATTTATAAGTATCGAATAAAAGATTTTATTTTTCTGTTATTTCACCGAATAATAACATACTTCTTCTTCTTCCTAGCAATTATTCTGGATGGCAGGGTCTACTTTACTGGAATTCTTCTTTCATTTAAGCCGATTTGACATTCACAAGTCACATGTTCTCCCGCTAGGTATCCAGCCAGCCCTTCCTGGTTCGCCCACGTGGTGTTCAGCCCTCAGGACTTACATCAACTGCGGTTGAATAAATGAACAGTTGGTGCGCAGCACATGGTCATATCATTGCAAATAATCCTCTTGCGTTTTCTCAGGGAGTCAAACCACACCAAATGCCTGAATGTTGTTTTTTTATTTTATTTTTTTACTTATGGCTTTACGCTTTGTCGACATCGAGGTCATTAGAGGCGGGATGGGATTGAGGACAAGGAACGGGAAGTAATTCAGCTATGGCCTTTTGAAGCAAGCATCCAGGCATTCGTCTGGAGTGATTTGGGTAAACCATGTAAAACCTAAATCTGGGACGGGGATTCGAACCGGCATTCCCCCGAATGCGAGATCACATCGTTACCGCTCACCCACCAAGCCCGGTGTCGTTGTCATTCTTAATACGGTCCAATCTTGTAAGTGTCTGTGACCAACAAATCATCTTCACTTTGAAGATATGCAGCTGTTTTTCATGTCTTTTCGTGATTTGCCAACATTCAGTTCCACACAATACCCCTGTTCGAGCGATGGATCTGTGAATATTTGATTTAAGGTAGAGTGACACCCCCCTGTCGAAAAGGACTCCTGATCTGATGACACTTCATCCAGGCTATGTTGACTCTGATTCGGACGTCTGGGAGCGTCTGACCATCCAAACAGATTAGTGTTCCCAAGTATTTGAACTCAGATAACTTTCGGAGTTTCACGCTAACTGCTTTACGTCTCTCAACAGCGAGGTCTTTAGAGACGGGAAAGGATGGGGGCAAGGAATGCGAATGAATTCGGCCATGGCCTTTTTAAGGAAGCATCCCGGCATTTGCCTGGAGTGATTTGGGAAACCATGGAAAACCCAAATCTGGATGCCCGGACGGGGATTCGAAGCGCCGTCCTCCCGAATGCGAGGCCAGAACGCTATCCGTTACACCACCACGCTCGGTCCACCAATGTTAACAGACCCATCACTTGGAACTCCACACATCATGGCCTTCTTAAGTCGCACCGAGCGTGGCGGTGTAACGGATAGCGTTCTGGCCTCGCATTCGGGAGGACGGCGGTTCGAATCCCCGTCCGGGCATCCAGGTTTGGGTTTTCCGTGGTTTCCCAAATCACTCCAGGCAAATGCCGGGATGCTTCCTTCAAAAGGCCATGGCCGAATTCCTTCCCATTCCTTGCCCCCATCCTTGCCCCCCATCCATTCCCGTCTCTAAAGACCTCGATGTTGAGAGACGTAAAGCAGTAAAAAAAAAAAAGGTTAAGTCGCTGGTCGTATTTGTCGAGGGAAGTTTTACAACATTGGATTTGTCGTCAGCATTGATCAATGACTAGGGGTGTGGAGTGAGAAGCAAAAATGGTATCGGCACAGAGAATAAACAGGAGCGGGAACAAAGCCGATCGGTGATGAACTCCGACTCTGATGGGAAAAGTTGTGAAATTTCCTGCAGCACATCGGACATAGCTGCTAACGTTTCGATATAGAAGTTGGAACCATTTAGTATACTTCTGGTGCCCCATGCTTTCTCAGTACGTAACAGTTTAGATCACGAGGTACCCTATCAAGACCATATCAAGAACCAAAAAAGCTATATGGAGAGGTTATCTCTTTTCAAGACCCCTTTCGTTAGGGATAACAGCGTAATTATTTTAGAGATTAAAAAATTGATAAAAAAATTTACTACCTGAATGTTGATTAAGATAAATACACTAAAGGGCCAAAATTGGTACACCTGAATAATTTCGTGTAGGGTCCCCCGCGAACATGGAGAAGTGACGCAAATCGACGTGGCATGGACTCGACTAATGTCTGAAGTGGTGCTGGAGAGAATTGACACCATGCATCCTGCAGGGCTGTCCATAAATCCGTAAGAGTACGAGGGGGTGGAGATCTCTTCTGAACGGCCCGTTGCAAGATATCAGAGATATGCTCAATAATGTTCATGTCGGGGGTGTTTGGTGACCAGCGGAGGTGGACATGAATGGATGCAGGTGATCAGCCAGGAAGCGTACGTACGTGTTACCTGTCATAGCCGTATCTAGACGTATCAGGGGTCCCATGTCACTCCAACTGCACACGCCACACACCATTACAGAGCCTCCATCGGCTTGAACAGTCCCCTGCTGACATGCAGGGTCCATGAGGTTGTCCTCATACCCGTACACGTCCATCCACTCGATAAAATTCGAAACGAGACTCGTCAGACTAGGCAACATGTTTCCAATCATCAATCAACAGACCTATGTCGCTGTTGACGGGCCCTGGCGAGGCGTAAAGCTTTGTGTCGTGAACTCAGGAAGGGTACACGAATTGGTCTTCAGCTCCGAAAGCCCATATCGATGATGTTTCGTTGAATGGGTCGTATGCTGACATTTGTTGATGGCCCAGCATTGAAATCCGCAGCAATTTGCGGAAGGGTTGCACTTCTGTCACGTTGAATTATTCTCTTCAGTCGTCTTTGGGCCCGTTCTTGCAGGATCTTATTCCGGCCGCAGCGATGTAAGAGATTTGATGTTTTACCGGATTCCCGATATTAAGGTGCACTCGTGAAATGGTTGTGCCGGAAAATCACCACCTCATCGCTACCTTGGAGATGCTGTGTGCCATTTCTCGGTCGCCAACTATGACATCACGTTCAGACTCACTTAAATCGTGATAACCTGCCATTGTAGCAGCAGTAACCGTCTAACGCCTGCGCCAGACACCTGTTGTCTTATACTGGCGTTGCCGACCGCAGCGCCGTACTCTGAGTGTTTACATATCTCTGTGTTTGCATACGCATGCATATACCACTTTCTTTGCCTCTTCAGTGTATATGGCGCAGTAGTCATATAATTAGGTGTCTTCAGAATACGTGTGGCGTGAAATAGGAGCGGTTGTCACTATGCCTTTCACGATGCTATATTTGTTTGGGGCAATCTTAACTATGATCCGTAGACACTTAGTAATTAGGTGAATCCATCGACAATTGGAGCAATCTAGCATATCTTCTTTCGTTTGCCAAGGGGTTTTGTGACACTAGTGAGCCAAATACGAGAAGTTTCACGTTGGTCTATGACCTTGTTAAAGAGATCTGCCAGTAACTGAGCTACCTGTGATTCAAGCATCTTCCATATCTCCAATGGAATATCATCCGGTTCATTTACCTTTCTATTTTCTTCATGGCATTCTCCACTTTAACAGTCGTGATGGCTGGAGCTGGGCCATTCACAGGATCTGCAGGTGGCATTGGCGGATGTAGAAATTCTTTTTTTGTTGCTGGGGACTCGGTCGGTTTCTATAGAAGTTTCTGGTTTCCATCCTTAATGATCATAACATGCTCAACATCCTGAGTGGAACGGTGACGACTCTTCGCTAGTCGGTAGATTTTTTTTTTTTTTATTTTTTTTTATTTTTTGCGCTTCCTGCTCAGTCACTGACTTCAGTGATCTAAATTTCTGCCGATCGGAATCAAGTCCTGATTTGAGACAGTCTTGCAGGCTAACTTCTTTGTCTTGATGACATCTTGCACCTGATCATTCAACCACCAGAAAAGAAGACTATTTTATTCAAAGTGTTCATGATTAAAGTGCATTGCATGCCAATAGGTTTTAGGGGTACCATCTGCTAGCTAGCAGAGGTAAAGGCAATGGGTTTTCACAGTTGTCAAGACTTATTCCCGTAGGCACTAGGGTGGACGTGCCGTGGTTAGCGACACGGTGCGGCTCTTTTTCATTTACCTTCCCGCGGAGTTTCCCCCTACGGTACTCACTGGATAACAGGCTGAGTGAGCCTGGGGGACCGTTCGGCTCCGAGAAAAAATCCTCGGCTTCTTCGGGAATCGAGCCGCGGTCGTCCGGCCGTAGTCACGTGCTCTACCGCCTGCGCTACGCGGCCACCCATGCTAGCTAATAACAAAAATAAAATTCTAAGCTGAATGAACGCGCTTTTGGTGCAGTGTGGGGGTACGATTGGTGATATAAATCGTGGAACTGGTAAATTCACGTATCACTCTAATTGTACTTATAATATTCTATAACGTGAATTAATATTTATTATTAGTGAAGTCATATATTGTATATCCACTAATTTAATCTACTTTGTTTATTACATACACAAATTATTACTTGATACTTACCTTCACCAATTTTTTTATCTTTTTTTTCTGTAATATTTATTGGAGTGTATGTTAAACTTTGATACTCCTTGCCCCTGGGCTAGTAACAACTAAATCGAGGATGTCATTGTGAATACATTTCATGCAATCTAGCATTATTTCACTTCATATTAACTTCGTCCAAGAAATTCCGTTAGATACACTGAAGCCGATCCATCTATGACCATGGCCTGTCTAGATAAAATTTTAGTTGAGTTAGATATATGGTGTGTCAGTTCTGCAATGGTGATTTGCTGCGGGTATTTTATAACTACGTGGCTACCACATTTGCAGCAGGCTTTTTCTCATAGAGTCCTTCTTTTTTTTAAACAAGTGTAATGTTATGTCGAATGTTCTGATTATTACACCACACAACTGCCGTCTGAGTTAAAGAGTATGAAACCCCAAAAGCACAAGATTCAACTCGCTTTTTGGCTGTTGTTTCACGGAAATGAGTTATTGATTTCTCTACACCTGACAGATCGCTCTGGCGGCTCAGAGTTTAAAGTGTCTGTGGAGATCGAAATGTTCCAGATTCGAATCCCGTTCTCGGCTAGGATTTTCGAAGGCCCTTCATTACTGGTACAGCTTGCTGTGTAATGTGAAGTGCACCAGAATTTTTCCGTAGTTTGGAGTCCACGTTAAACTGTAGGTTTTTATTTTATTTTTTAACTGCTTAACGTCTTTTAACAGCAAGGTCTTTAGAGGCGGGAAAGGATGGGGGGCAAGGAATGGGAAGGAATTCGGCCATGGCCTTTTGAAGGAAGCATCCCGGCATTCACCTGGATTTGGGGAAACCATGGAAAACCCAAATCTGGATACCCGGACGGGGATTCGAACCGCCGTCCTCCCGAATAAACTGTAGGTCCCGTATACCCGGTAGGATTGCCGGGTTAAGGTAAGGCGGACTATTACAGTACGTCTAAATGAGTTATCTATAACTAAATTTACGTCAGTACCAAATAAGCTATATGGAGATCGATTTTCAGTGAGACTACGGATTTTACAAGTAATAGGAAATTCGCAAATTTTTGGTTCATATCTAGTCTCGGATAGTAACAAAACAAAGAAATTATTTTGCTACGCATTGGTAGGAAATCGTGGAATAGGAAGAGTGTGTGTGAAAGTTTGCCGGTCACACTTTATTCTTACGATTAGTTTTTCATTGCGCCTGTTCTATACTTGTCGAACTTCCAAGACCATCTGTTTGTCCTCAAATTGAACTCAGTTTTTTTTTCAATGTAAAATTGCCTGATAGTGTCGCCATTGAGGACTGACGTTTATTTCTTCCCGTTGCTTCTTTTCACGTAGACATTTAACATTTCATAGCGTATTCCCGTTGCAATGGTTTAATGAAGTTATTTTTCCACCACTTGAACTATTCTATTGACATTATGTCATTTCGGTGTCTTAAGATTCCGTTATACACTGATATCACCCTAATTACGTGGGGGTACAGCAACTCGACGTGTTATTGACTCAGCTAATCCACGGATGTCCCTAGGAAGACACAAAATTTCGCTTAAATGTGATTACTACTTTCGGTCTCAAATAAAAAGTAGCTACAAAGGCTCTTTGACATGAATATCGGTTAGAGCTGTATATCGAAATTTTTCACAAGCCACGTCATATCGTGTAGATACTATTCAACCTTCTGACCATTGCGTCATTGTCCCTGCTTTTCCTTCTACCGCCAGAAGGAAATCATTTGCTACATGCGGATTGTGTTACAAGCCGATTATAAAACATATGTTCTACGTAACACCATTTTCTGAATTTAAGTCGTCCATGAGTTAAGCTGTTGAACTCAAGCAGTTACGACTCTGGTCTCGCATTCCGGAGAACTAGGGTTCAAATCCCCCTCGAGCCATCCAGATTTCGATTTTCCATAGTTTTCCGAATCACTCTAGACAGGGAAGGGCTCCTACAAAAATGACCATCGCCGAATTTCTTCCCGTTCCTTGCTTCACATCCTCTCCCATCTCTGATTACCTCGTTATCGATGAGACACCTAAAACCCGAAGGAAATAAAAAAGTTCCAGACACTGATTTCTAATTTCAGCAGCGTTGTTTCATCATTCTTTGCTAACTGCGATTAAAACACAGAGTTTGGTAAATCTGGCTGTAAATAGGAATTCTCAAATCGTATACAGGATTTATTTTAGTTCTGAAGAATATCTTTCATAACTGAAAAAAAAATCGGAAAATGCTTATTTGATACTCATGCGGCGAGCCTGGAAAGTAAGAACCGATTGTGTATAGACACAGAGTATGCCTTCAGTTGGTTACTAATGTCTGCTGCAACTATTTTGTGAATTATATTGGTCTAAAAACGTTTCTCGCTTTGCTGTGTTAATCTGAAATGATATTAAAATAAAAAGTCCGCGCAGTGTGAAGTTCCGTCCGTTATTAAGATATTTTCACGCAAAAAACTCATCTGCAACAGAATATTACAGAAAAACTTGCTTAAGGTGTACAGTTCGTACTGTGAAACTTTCAAGAAGTTCTGCGGGTAAAATCAAAACCGACGGTATGAGCTATTGACTTCTGGAGTTTTGTCTCTTGCACGACACACTGCCGTCCGCATCAGAGCATTAATTGGTTGGGAAAGTTTTTAACATCCACTATAACCCCGACCTAGTTCCAATGATTCTCAACTTAGAGATTTTTAGTAGGTCGGAGTCCGGAAAGAGATCAGCAAACAAAAGACGTGCAGGATTGGCTGGATGGGTTGACTGCGTGTTTCTTTGACGAGGGAATAAAATTATTGGTGTCACGATACGACAAATGTTTCAATAAAAATGGTGACTGTGTGTAAATGTATTATAACAGATGTGGTAAAACTCAGCAATAAATATAAAAAAATCGTTCTAATTAAAAAAAATTATCGGATCTTACTTTCTGGATGCAATGATATTATGATTACATTGCTGTCGTCAAGCTTCCATACAAACACACGGCACAACATTCAAATTACAAAGTGACGAAACATGAATAATATTGAATTATTTTTCTTGATTTACATTTGGAGGATTCGTACAAATAAATAAGCTTGTACGTTCAATTATGTGTATATACCAGACCAGATATTTCATATAGTTTTATTAGTAGTCTACCTACCTACTCATGATCTTACCTCAGGTTAACCTTGACCTTAGTTTTAAAAAAATCCAATCTTATACAAAATAATTTTGATTGAAAGTTCCTACCAAATGCAATTAGTTTCATGTTTCTCCAGATTTTTCAGCCATAATTCTGGAAAGTTATAGATGGAAGGTTGGGGGAATTTCTATCAACATTGGAAGCTCGTTATCAAGCGCAAGTCATAAGAAAATTACGTGTTTTAAAAACCTTTTCGTGGTAATCGTTAAAAAAAATCAATGCTGTTTATATATATTCTAGCTGGTGCCCACGACTTCTTTAGTTTTTGTAAAGAATTTTGATTGACAGCTACCGACATGTAACCAACATAACACACGATGGGAGACTCGAGGCTAATACCACACACAAACGCCAATGATCTGCTAAGGGTATTTATGGCTGCAATGTGAAATATAGGGACACCCATGTCTTTGGTAGAAATATGAAAATGCCCTCCGTCGACCAATTTCCAATTTAAACCATCATAGCTACCGATATCACACCACCTTGGTGCACATTGGGAGACTTGAGATTAATGCCACACACAATCACCAGTGATCTGTGATATGTAGTTGTGACAGCAAAGTGAAATATACGGGCACATATGTCTTTGGTCGAAATAGGAAAATAACGTTGATCGACCAATTTCAACCACCCTATCTCCCACATCCCCACAGCCATCGTAATTCGGCCAACGTTGTGCACGATAGGAAACTCCATGCAACTACCTCATACAAACCCCAGTTATCTGTGCTAGGTAGTGGTGGTTTAAAAGTGAAACATAGACACACACGTCTATTTTTATACATATATATAAGTTTAGTATTTGCTAAAGGATCTGTTTTGCGTCCAATAAAATACATATTCCTGCGAAATTTCATCACAAACGATGCAAAGGTGGTGGACTTAAGTAACTATGAGATACAGATGGACGAATGGTCGCACATGACGAAATTACAAGGCCTCGTATCCATTTGAGCACGCTCAGGTGAATGAGACGTTCAGTCCTTTGAGCGCGTTGGTGTGAGCGTGCTCAAGAAAGAGGAAATTTTTGTTGAACGAGCCTGGTGTCCAATAACTACAGTGCTCATTAAACGACTTGTGCGTGTGGCAGCTACGGCCTTTATTATTATCCATACGATGTGAATGAAGAAAAGCAAAGTACCAAGGTGCTGGATTAGAGAAAGTTATCGTCAGCGAAGAAATTATCTTAATAATTTAATTCCAGAATTGGATTTTGAAGGAGATAATGATCCTTTTCAAAACTTTATGAGAATGTCAAGGATCAGTTTTGTATATTTCCTGAGTTTAGTTGAACCTCATATTAAAAAGCACTGTACGCCTATGTGTGAAGCGATCCCGACAGGAAATAAATTATTGATAGGGCCTAACTTGAAGATTCCTGCCTTCGGGATAGTCCTACACAAATCTGTAGTATATGTTCAAAGTACCTAAACAAAGCAGCAGCCATTTTGTACCATTAGCCTGTGATGATATTTTTCAGTCGTTTCAAAATTATATTTAGGTTAGTACCTATTTATCATTTTTATAGGCTTTTATTACCAGTATATATTCAAAGATTGTTTCTTATTTTTTTACGTCATCAATACCATGGTTTAATACCTCGCTGATTTCACGTCATACATTTCCTCATTTACTTCGATTATAAATACCGTTCGCATGAGCTATTCCAAAATACCTTCTTTGATGCCCACCGATTACAATGAGGGATACTTTTAAGTTTAGGTGTTAACAGAAGCGTTTGCACTAACCTCTTGCAATTTTTCCGTATATTTGAGCGGTTTTAATCTGTCTTTGTACGCAGACTGACTCAGCAGTCGACGGAGAAGCTGCGCGTGACTTTCTGTACGGACCTGGACAAGTCAGTGCTGGTGAGCAACTTCGAGAAGCGAGGCTGGAGTCAAGTGGGGCCCGACGACGACTGGAACTTCTACTGGTGAGTCACACACAATCATTTCCCAGTTCTACGTCAGAAACCAGTCGTCCTGATAGAAGGCACTTCCATTACCATCCAATTGTATGATTATAATAGGATCGTTTGTTACTTTTTTGTTGGTTGAAGCAATCATGAATCACTCCTAGCTTTCTTGGATTTAATGTTATTAAATGCAAATACATTAAGACTGCCATCGAAGTTATAATTTAGTGCGAAATCCGGTGGAATAAAGACTTTTTCACGCGCTCTTATTGGAGGTGAATTGCAAACTAATTCCAGAAATAAGTATTGTATAAATAATTTCACGCTTAAGTTATCATAGAATCAAACTGTTATACAAAATTAGATGATTTTAGCAGGCGTCATGTTTATAAAATTCCACTTAATTTGCCGTTTTAAAGGCTGCTTCAATAGAGTTGCTACGACCAAAGTTTCGACACCAAACATGGGGCTTTCATGAGGGTTATTTCTGGCAGGTGAACGACGAAGTGGTGTAACCAGCCATCAGCAGGGGATATATGAGCTTGATTAAGGTCTCAGGTTTGGGTGCCGAACGTTGGCAGTAGCAACTAACATTGAAGCAGCACTAAGCTCGCAAAGTAAGTTGCATTTTAAACGGATCTAGATTCCACTTTTCGCTAGTGCTATTCTGCTTTTAACATCTTTTCTGCTTCGGCCATCAGTTCTAATTTACTTCCTAAGTAGCATAATTCATTTACTTCTCCTATTTTTTAACTGCTTAAACGTCTCTTAACAGCGAGGTCTTTATAGACGGGAAAGGATGGGGGGCAAGGAATGGGAAGGGAATTCGGCCATGGTCTTTTGAAGGAAGCATCCCGGCATTCACCTGGAGTGATTTGGGGAAATCATGGAAAATCCAAATCTGGGTGCCCGGACGGGGATTTGAACCGCCGTCCTCACCGAATGCAAGGTCATAATGCTAACCGTTACATCACCACACTCGGTACTTCTCCTATCGTATCTGATTATATTTTTATATTTAATCCAGTATTATTGCTATAATTTCTATTGCATTTCATAACTTTCGTCTTGCTTTGGTTTATATTTAGTCCAAAATCTTCCTTCAGTATTTTATTCATAAATACAGCAACTTCTTAATATGCTCAGTCTCTTCTGCTAACAGGACAATGTCATCAGCAAATCGTAACATACTGATTTTTTTCTCCGTGAACACTTATGCCACATTCAATTTTTATTTTTTTATTTTTTACTTCCTTTATTGCTTCCTCTACATACGAATTGAATATTAATGGAGACAGATTATAACCTCGTCTCACACCGCTTTTTAACTGATGCATGTATGTCATGATTCTCTACTTTCATTGTACCATTTGATTCTTGAATAGTTATAAAGTATTCTTCTACCTTGATATTTTACACCTGACTTCTTTAAAGTGTTAAACATCTTGTCCCTCCTAATATTATCAAGAGCTTTCATGAAAAAACTGAAGTCTTCTAGTTTCAGATATTAAATAGTGATTTAAGACCCAGAAAGATGTTATGTTTTTTTTTGGAAATGAAGCTGGACACTTGCCACCTTTAGTGTACTTCTTAATTGTGATTTTTATCGATTTATCAAAATTAAAGAATTGTTAGTAATATTAGTTTTAATCGTGGTCCAGGCCGTATGTATCGCGATAAACGGGAGACTATTCTAGATTGGCGTCCATACCAAAAACACGATAAGTGGCTTGTAGCATTTTTCAATAAAGGCGACTCTTGATAAAAGGATGTTAATTTTTTTTTTATTTATGGCTTTACGCCTCGTCGACGGCTAAGGTCATTAGAGGCGAGATGGGATTGGGGACGAGGAACTGGAAGGAATTCGGCCATGGCCTTTTTGAAGGAAGCATCCAGGCATTCGCCTGGAGTGATTTTGGGAAGCCATGGAAAATCTAAATCTGGATGCCCGGATGGGGATTCGAACCCGCGTCCTCCAGAATGCGAGGCCAGAATTTAAACCCTTCACCCACCACGCTCGGTTTGATAAAAGGAGACTTCTGTGCCAAACGAGGCCGTACTGTGGAAAAGATACCCGACGCGGAACGCTTGAAAGTAGATAACGCCTGCGGCAGCCCCTGATGACTGAAAGCAACGGAACCGCTACCTATAAAGCGGCAGCGACCCGCGTTCTCAGAAAAGGTAATAAAAATACAATACAATCTAACATAAGTTGATTACCTTAATATCACTTAATATAACGCATTTATTTTTACATAAGCCTTCAAAAAATACAAGCTTCTTCGCATGGTGTAATTGCAATATACCACGTGGTTTATTCATTTAGTAGTTATATTGTATTAGTGTTTCTACCGGATATAGCAAAACGTAAAAATTCTGATAGTTCTCACTATTCATATTATTCTTACTTCCATAAAAATTTAATTTTTGTATCTGCATAGAGACTCAATTTTTTGTTAGATATGAAATGGACTTCAAATAGAACTCGAACTTTACTCTGGTTTGTAGGCACGTTCATAAAAATATTCTTTCATTGACATCTATCGTTTCTTTATCTGTATCGTTGTTAAATTCAATATTAACAATTTTCATAATTATTTTGTTGAATGACACAAATCAATAAATAATACCCAAATTAATATCATACATTCATATACATAGAAGTGTGAATTTTTAATAATATTCGCACATATTTTTAAGATAATACAATTAAAAAGTAGCCAAAATGAGTTCTTGCAACGTGATTGCCTTGTCTGGGTGTTAACCCTGCACCTGGTATAGAGCTATTTAAGTATCCTGCGAATGAGTCTCTCACAGGAAACACATCAACATGTGTGTAACCGTCATCCTCTGCTACGGCCTAAAACAGACGAAGTGACATCGCGCCGCGCGCGCTCGAGGTGGCGGCCGCCCCAACTGTTCACACGAAACGCAGCCGCCTCCTCGACAAGGGTTACAAACATTTTTTCGGCTATTTATAGTTCTTTTTAGAATAAACTATAAAAAATATAGTATACTTCAAAAAATATAGTATTTTATGGAAAAAGTAAGAAAATAACAAAAAAGTTATGTTTTTAGTTATTTATTTTTACACTTCTTGCACCATTTAACAATTTTTTTCTCTGTATTAAAACTGTAATATTCTTTATCGCATTAAATTTTTTAATTTATCTATATCTAAAGCTAATTTTTTTACTCGCACTGATTCTCTCTTCTCGCCATTTCAAATTCATAATTGAAAATATCTTTTCATTGAGCGCCTGACGCGCTACAGGAAATGTCTACTACGCGGCTTAACATCGGGACCAATGCAGGTAGTCGAGGGCAGGTATAACACTCCCACAAACCGCGCGTGGGTTGTGCGCTTTTGTCACAGTGCGCTTATGTCATACTACCACATGCCAGGACTGCTAAAGAGTCGATCCGTGCTACATGATGCAACACAATAGCAGTCACTAAATTAACGTGGTCCTTATCCCACACGTTGGAGGCATACCAAGCCTCGTATCAGAGGTAGGGTCACCAATTCCTTTCCTCCTAACTTAACCTAATCCGGTAATCCTACCGGGTAAAGGCGACCTACAGGTTTATGTGGAATCCGAACCACGGAAGCGTTCTGGCGTACTTCACATTACATGGCAAGCCGTACAGAGGTGAAGATCGTGTAAACGGCCTTTGAAAATCCTCGCTGAGACAGGGATTCGAACCGTGAACCTTTCGATCTCCAGTCGGATACCTTAACCACTGGGCTACAAGGCCACTTAAGGAAAATCACTGTCAAACATTGTAGCTGTCGTTTGACAAGTGAATGATAATGAAACATGACAGCCAACTTCCTACGCATGCGGAAAGGAAACAAAGCTATTCACAATAGCGAGAAACCACTACAATAAGTTGATCGAGAAATCATTACAACCAACGTAAGAAGCAACAAAGGGTCTAGCGGAATAAGACAGTGAAAAGTACCCCTGGCCCATCCCGTTCATGTGGCATACCAGTTCATAGATCTTGGTTAGCATAGCCCTCGGACCTATTTTTATTTCAATGCCGCCACTCTAGTGGGCGCTACGTGGGGTGAATGTGCCATTGGGGCTTAAATGCATAACTCGCGAAGTCAATGCGGGAAAATTCTGCAAAACATCAGGGATGTGCACATTGCTACAGGAAATATCTAGTGACAACGTTTAGATTTTTACTGTGGGCACTATATCTACGGTTCAGATTTCAGACCTGTCCGAGTGGTGCAACATAGCGAAAAAAGATAAACACTAAATTTGATACCATGGGGTTGCCTACCACACAGGGGCCCTTACGGTGGGTACGCACGTCATAATTATAGTTGTGAGACGGGTGCTGAAATATTATTTTGTGAATTTCTAAGTTGTTTGTATGTCAAATGAAAGGAGCGGCTTATAGGATTAATAAAAGCTACTAAATAATCCACGAAAAAGAAGAACTTCATATATTTTTCAGGCATTTCTTGCTAAGAAAAACTTTTTGCAATGCAAAGCACTCAAAACAAAAATCACAGGGCGTAACAACATTTTCGCCCTTAAGTTCAATCTTCGTCGCTATCCGTTTCTATAACAGGATTTGCATGAACGTCGTCAAAAAGCTTGCTTAGAACTTGAGACGATCGAAAAATTTTGGATAAGTATCGAGCACTTGAAAGGTAATAAATTACCGCAGCTACATGAGAACAGTATCCTACCGTTCTGCTACCGTTAGCGCATTCGCAGTAGTATCGCTTGATACCCGCGTAACCCGTGGAGTTCGGCGAATAATCGATATAGCATCTGTACGTCTTGGCGTTAATATGGCATGATCGAACTTCCAATTTGGCGATGTTGCCCTTCTCTTTCAAATAGCTGAGATTGATTGTGTTATCATCGTTTAACATTACTGCCAAATATGAAACAGCCTGAGACAATTGCCATGAGCCCATAAATAGAACTTTCAGGTCTTTTTCAGACATTGGCGGAAAATCGTCTATATCTTCAGATGTTACTGCGAAAATGAGCCTGTTTCGTCGGTTCCATCCGTCGCAAAAGTGTTATCTACGTTTTTCTGCCTTTCTTTTTTTTTTTCTTTTTTTTTTTTTTTTTTGCTGTCGTCAGTCTTTAGACTGGTTTGATGCAATCCTCCATCCCTTCCTATCCTGTGCTAACCTCTTCACTTCTACATACCCCTTACAACCCACGTCCTCAATTATCTGCTTCATATATTCTAATCTCTGTCTACCTCTACAGTTCTTACCTTCAACTGTTCCCTCCACTAACAAATTAACCAATCCAGCATGTCTCAAAATATGACCTACCAGCCTGTCTCTTCTTCCTGTAAGCTTCTTCCATAAACTTCTTTTCTCACCCATCATTTCCAAAACTTGTTCATTTCTTACTTTGTCTGTCCACCTAATTTTCAGCATTCTTCTGTAGCACCACATTTCAAATGCTTCAAGTTTCTTTCTTTCCGGTATTCCTAAAGTCCATGTTTCGCTACCGTAAAGTGCTGTGCTCCACACATAGAGTTTTAAGAAATTCTTTCTAATTCCTAGATCAATATTTGAAACTAAAAGGTTTCTCTTTTTCATGAAGGCTCTTTTTGCTAGTGCTATTCTGCTTTTAACATCATTCCTGCTTCGGCCATCGGTTGTAATTTTGCTTCCCAAGTAACAGAACTCACTCACTTCTCCTATTGCATCAGATCCTATTTTTATATTTAATCTGCTAGTAGTGGTGTCATTTCTGCTACATTTCATCACTTTTGTCTTACTTTGATTTATATTCAGTCCAAAATCTTCCTTCAGTATTTTGTTCATGCCATTAAATAACTTCTCAATATCCTCAGCCCTCTCTGCTAGTAAGACAATGTCGTCAGCAAATCGTAGCATACTGATTTTTTCTCCCTGAAAACTTATGCCACATGGAAATTTTTCCTTTACTTTCTTCATTGCTTCTTCTACATACAAGTTGAATATTAACGGGGATAGACTACAACCTTGTCTCACACCCTTTTTAACTGATGCATGTCTCTCGTGATTCTCTACTTTTATTACAGCCACTTGATTCTTATATAGTTTATACAGTATTCTTCTATCTCGATACTTTAGACCTGACTTCTTTAAAATTTTGAACATCTTGTCCTACCTAACATTATCAAAAGCTTTTTCTAAATCAACAAATGCCATAGAAGTATCTTTGTTTTTCTTGATCCGCCCTTCAAGTATTAATCTCAAAGACAGAATTGCTTCCCTTGTACCGCGATTTTTCCTAAACCCATATATTCTTATATAGTTTATAGAGTATTCTTCTATCTCGATACTTCAGACCTGACTTCTTTAAAATTTTGAACATCTTGTCCTACCTAACATTATCAAAAGCTTTTTCTAAATCAACAAATGCCATAGAAGTATCTTTGTTTTTCTTGATCCGCCCTTCAAGTATTAATCTCAAAGACAGAATTGCTTCCCTTGTACCGCGATTTTTCCTAAACCCAAACTGATCTTCACCTACTATCTCTTCTACTACCCTTTCCATCCTTCTGTACATTATTCTGGTCAGTAATTTTGAAGCATGTGATGTTAGACTAATGGTGGGATAATTCTCACATTTGTCGGCTTGTGCTTTCTTTGGAAGTGTGAAGATGATATTTTTATTAAAATCAGTTGGAATTTCTCCTGTTTCATAACTTTTTGATATCAGCTTGAATAATCTTTTGATTCCTTCCTCTCCTAGAGATTTAAGAAGTTCTGCAGGGATCTCATCAATTTCAACTGCCTTATTTGCTTTCAAGTCATTCAGAGCTTTATTAAATTCTGTCCTCAAAACTGGATCTCCTAAGTCATCAATGTCGACATCGCCTTCCTTTTCCAATACACTATTGTTAAAGTCGTCCCCATCATACAGTTTCTCAATGTATTCCTTCCATCGAATAGCTCTATCTTCTGAGCTTAAAAGAGGTTTCCCATCGGCAGTTTTAATGTTCATACCTCTTTTCTTCATTTCTCCAAAATTCTGTTTGATCTTTCTACATGCAACATCTACTTTTCCTATGACCATTTCCTTTTCTACTTCTTCACACTTTTCTTGTAGCCATTTTTCTTTTGCTATTTTGCATTTCCTATTTATTTGATTTCTAAATTGCCTGTACTGCTCTCTTCCTGCTTCATCCTGAGCATGTTTGTACCTTCTTCTCTGATCCATCAGCTGCAAAATTTCTTCTGTGATCCAAGGTTTTCGGGCAGCTTGTTCCCTAAAGCCTAAGGTTTCTTTGCCAGCTTTCATTATTTCGGTCTTTAATGCATTCCATTCGTCCTCGGTTGAGCTCGTTTCACAGTTAATTCTTAGACCTAAGTCTACCATTTCTGCAAATTTTTCTCTTGTGCTAGATTGTTTCAGTTAATTCACTTCCAGTCTGTTCTGCTTATACTGCTTTCTAATTCGCTTGAATTTCAGCCTGCACTTCACTACTATCAAATTATGGTCCGAGTCTATGTCTGCTCCTGGGTACGCTTTACAGTCTAGAACTTGATTCCTGAATATCTGTTTGACCATGATATAATCTAGCTGACATCTGCCTGTATCCCCAGGACGTTTCCAGGTGTATATTCTTCTTGTATGGTTCTTAAACAGTGTGTTCGCCACTACTAGCTTATATCTTTCACAAAATTCTAGCAACCTGCTTCCTCGCTCATTTCTTTCTCCTAGACCAAAACTTCCTACAGTATTCCCCTCATTTCCTTCTCCCACTATTGTATTCCAATCACCCATGATTATTAGATTTTCCTCCCCTTTCACATATTGGATTAATTCTTCAATTTCAGCGTATATTGTTTCTATTTCTTCGTCATCCTCCTGTGACGTTGGCATATATACTTGTACTAATGTGGTTGGGACGGGCTTAGTTTCTAAACTCATCAAAATAATCCTGTCACTAAATTGTTCATAATAACTCACCCGTTTCCCTACTTTCTTGTTCATTACAAATCCTACACCAGTGACTCCATTGACAGCTTGTGTGCTAATTATTCTGTGTTCCCCAGACCAGAAATCCTGTGCGTCCTTCCATTTAACCTCACTAATCCCAACAACATCTAAATTAAGTTTTTCCATCTCCCTTTTTAAGTTTTCTAACCTACCTGCCCTATTCAGACTTCTAACATTCCACGCTCCGACTCGTAGAATGTTTCTATCCATTCTGATGACTCCTCCCTGAGCAGTCTCCACCCGGAGATCCGATTGGGGGACTATTTTACCTCCGGAATATTTTACCCAGGATGAAGCCATCATGATATATGTAATTTGAGAGGATTACATGTCCTCGGGATACCCTTTGGGTCTTTAATGCAGTGGTTTCCCGTTGCCTTCTGCATCCCCATGCCGTTGATCATTTCTGATTCATCCACCTTTAGGGGCCGTTTCCAACCCCAAGGGCAATAGGGTGCCCTGAACCGCTCCCCGCTCTTCCGCCCTCTTTTCGGAGGCCGTTGGCAAGCGGTGGGTGACTCCTTATACCGGGAATCTTTCAGTCGCCAGAGCCTCGTCCGTGCAAACAGGGTGCACCACGTGAAGGAGAGGTTGACATTTGGTTGGAAAAGACTAGTATAGTCTCTCCCAAACCCTTACACCCCTCTGCCGTTCTATCTGCCCCAAAACTTTATCGTATACATCGTTGTCGGAGCTTCGACGATCAGCAATCAGTCTGTTTTGAAATAGTTACTGTTCAGTCTGCCAGTAAAGGCCCCTGCCAGGCAGACCTCACACACAACGCGCCTGCACGCCGGGATACATATACGACTCCAAACAGGCGCAGAGGCATCAAAACAAACCAGGAAAATAAATAGAATCATCTAGAGGCTAAGTGGGACCTTTTCTTACAGAGGTCGCCGTACTACCACACAACGGAATTCCTGCGCCAGGCCGCCTATATAAGCGTAGCTGACAGCTCCACCGACAGTTCCGGCCTGACCGCGGAACCAGCGTCAACTACAGAAGACCACCGGAAGTTCGCGAGAAGTAGAAGCCGTCACTCTACCCCGGATCAGGACCCGGCTAAAATTCTCGACGGTCATCTGATAACTGTACCCACATTTGTTTATGGTTTACCAGTTGTTTTGTGTACAGAGTAATAAACCTCAAGGAACCGTTAAGTGTAGTTCACTTCAGTGGCGACAAGGTTGGGATAAGAACTCTCGACCATCATGGCTACGCCAGCAGCACCTATGGAATGGCAACAGTTCCTCCAAGGACTTCTACATTATTTCTCAGCAATGCAGCAGCAATTCGCAGAATCTCAGAGACAACTGATTGCGGAAGTCAGGAATCTCCGCCACCCCACGACCCCGCCTCCGTTCCCAGCATTCAACGACGACGTCGAGGAATGGGAGACCTACGAGAAGCGCATAAGACAACACTTCGCAATTCATCACATATCCATAGAAGAAGACCAGCGTGCATATTTCCTTTCCTGGAACCAATCGAAAATGTATGTCTTGCTCACCAAACTTCAGCCACAAGACCCCGACACCCTCACCTTCACGACCATCTGTACGACACTGAATGCATACTACAGACGCCGGTACCATGTCGTCGCGGCCCGCGTCGAATTCTATCAATGCCGGAAGAAGCCCGATCAGACGTATCGCCAGTGGGCGGCCGAACTCCAAGGCCTCAGCAGAAAATGTAAGTTTCAAACTCGTCGTTCCCACGAATCCTACGCCGACGACATGGTGCGTGATCCCATCATACAGGCTGCACCAGATGCTGCATTCCGGCATGACGCCCTCAAGTTAGAGGACCCATCCCTGGAGCAGGTCATCGAACTTGCCTACAAATTCGAAATATCTACGGCCGCAGATCGCCGCCTGGAGTCATGGGCGGATGTGGCCGCAATCCGAACCGACGTAGAGGACACGGAGGACGTCGCCGCCATCCAGAGCTCCCAGTCGCGCTCTTCCCGACACCACAACCGGGGACCGCTTCCTCAGAAGGACATCGAACCGGCCCGTCCCGGCCGGGGCACCAAGTCTCGGCAGCAGCAGCGGATTCCGCAGCTTCGACGCCGCATCCCGCTCCGCCTGCCCTCCTGCCCCACCTGTTATTCAGCACATGAGAGGGAAAATTGTCCGGATCGTAGGGCTGAATGCTCACGTTGCGGCAAGGAGGGACACCTGGCGTCCGTCTGCCGCACCAACACCACCAATGCCAATCCCGGCTCTCGCCGCCCAGGGTCTTACCAAGACGGGTTGAGCGGCACACCTATGGATATCAATCAGGTAGACACTTCCACAGCATCCAAACTTTTTATCGACGTTACGGTCAATGGCAAGCCTCTGTGCCTACAAGTCGACACAGGAGCAGCAGTCTCATTGCTTAATTATACTACTTATGTGCAAATTGGCTCGCCCCCCTCTCGCCGGCCCCCAAGCGCCTCCTGACATACAACAAACAGGAAATAGCACTCCTGGGACAATTCACAGCAAACGTCATGTATAAGTCTGTACATCGTTCAGTCCCCT